>KN823039.1:19653-43734 GCA_000827465.1 Tulasnella calospora MUT 4182 | reverse complement strand
CAAAGATATCTATTTCCTCACCCAGGACCCGAAGGCACGGCAAGCAGCTCTCAACCTTCGAGACGCTGTTCTCCATCTTCGTAGAGATGGTGCATTCGTCGCAGTTCCTCTCTATCGGGTCAATTACGGGCCGATAGGCCCTCATCCAGCAGGTCAGACCGTCTCAGGCTACCTGAAGCCCCGCTAATGTCCTCGACTTTGACCTGCGCAGGGTCGTATGAGATATGGTGTCCCGCGGAATCGTTCGCTTCCGTCTTCTCCTACTTAGCCCTCAACAGGGGTGACCTAAGGTGAACTTTGCTCTGGGAGAGTTTCACATCTTCGCGACGAGCTTAGGGTTTTAATGATCTTGTCGCATGTACAGTATCCTAGTCCATCCCCTTACACGCGACGAGGTATGTACCCCGCCAACTCGCTTCGCACTTCCAATTCTGAAGTTGTTTCTTCTAGAGAGCGTAAGTATTCCTTGCTTTGATTTGGCAACCTGGATCGAAATGTAATCCTCTGTCATGCCAGCGATCATGAAACTCGGCGGGCATGGCTGGGGCCATCGTTCCCAATTTATCTTGACGCCTTGCCGGTTCGTTCCACAGAGATTCCAATGCAATACACAAGCCTCAGTATGTGGAACGCACCCCATCCGCTTCTAACTACTGTTGTTCATCCACTGATATTTCGTCTAGACCTAGGTTACTCATCACCCAATCCAGGTCTCACCGTTGAGGAACGCAAGAAAGCAGGAGCTACAATCGAGGATGCGCTTCGCGGAGAACCTGAAGCTGCCCCCGCTCCAGTTGGCTAAAAACCTTCACAAGTCTCTATATATGTACGCCTTCGACAGTACAGTTGTCAAATCGCTCCCATTATCTCCTTTCAATGGAACTTGTCAGTGTCAGGGAACCAAGGGTGATCATATTGCCGTCTCCTTGCAGTAGCTTCACCATGCACATAATCCTCCTCGTGGTCAACTTCTCCAGTTTCTGAAGACGCTCTCGAAGTCCGAATGAACTTATTGCAAGTCTGCACCATCCCGGACATGAACTATGGACACAACAACCTGTCAGTCAGAGGATAAGATGCAGACCAAGGTTCAGGCGTACCTCAACCCAAAGCTCTCTGCACAGACTCGAGTTAGTTTGGTCTCCGACTCGATCTCTCAGGGTCACAAAACCCTCTCTGGCCGCGACAAACAACGCTGATTGCCGACTATTCCGTTCTCCGTCCTAAATACCAAATACGCTTAGCACCAGTTTACGCGTGAGGAAGAGATCGAGACAGACCTCGCGACCCTTCAGCCTGGCTACGGCAGTCTCATACGCAGTCCAGTCTGGTCTTCCAGAGTCCTCCAGGGCCGAGGATTCTGAAGCCGAGGGAGTACTCCAGTCGAAACGTTTCATCATGTTCCGGCGTTGGCGATCCAAGTCCAGGTGAGGAGTCAGTGCTGTCGTACCGATTAGGGGGACGAGCATCTAAGTCAAGTCGATTACAATCAGCGTGGCGAAGGAAAGAAGCTCGCTGGGGGCCGAGGCTCACCACAAAACGACCCCAGCAGAGGCGCTGTAGCCCTTCACACCATTTCAGCGTATTTTCGAGCCGATTTGCTGTCTCTTGGCCTTCGGAATCTTGATCTAAAGTCTGAAGCAAGTCGTTCAGAGCTCCGACCTATATCCGACCAAAATTGGAAGTTGTGAATCCCAGTTTCACTTTCATAGAGCGGATCTAAGACTACGAACCTGTTCGCCCAAGATGACAGCGACATACCAATACAAGAACGGCCACTCTGATTTCTCGTATAGTTCCAACTCAAATCCTGCCATAACATACTCGGTGATCATGGTTAGGCGGAAGTGGTGGATGACGAGTGGCAAGCGAAACGTAAGCTGAACAGCTAGCTGTGAAGGCGCACAAGTTGACATCAGCTATCAGGGGCTAGACAGACTACTGCAAGAGTGCGTACCCGAACATGCTGCATCGGTGCTCGGATGGTGATCATCAACTGGGTCGCATCTTCCTCAACCTTGTGCCACGCGGGTAGCACCTTAGCAAAATTTCGTCGTGTTCTCGGTCGGTTCTGGTTCAAACTGAGTAATAGGTGGTCTAACAGCTTTGGTTCGAGACGGGTATAAACTTCCATTTCCCCCTGGATTAGACGGGAATTTACCTCTTGTAACCTTCGTTGCAGATCCATGACTGCGCTGAATAAATGATGGCTGTCATGTGCTGCGCCTCCTATAAGCATGTGTTGGCTGAGATTTGATGCCAGACTCAGAATGTAGTCGTGTTGTATGGGAACAATGTGTCGATAAACCAAGTCGAGGGCCCACTGTGGTGACCGGCTCTTCAACATAATCTATCAAGCGGATGGCACTCGTCTGATGAACGCGGGACGGTAAAGTCGTAAAAAACGCACGGTAGTCGTATTTCGAACCAATGCAGTTTGGTGGCGGCAACGAGAGAGTAAGAGTAGAAGCGTCTTAACAAGCGGTTAGTGTTATTGATTCTGAGCAGCCCCAATAATTACATACCATCCAGTCTGCAGAAGTTCCTTGTTCGGCGATTTCGTGTATTCCGATTAACCCGTCAAGTTCATTCCGTAAGACGGTCCAAGCTTCCACTTGACTTGATAATTCGATCGGTTTTAGAGGAGTCACAACAACCAACTTTCGGCAAATGGCCGGATCAAAGGCAGCTCGAGCTGGCGAAGTCACTGCGGGCTCGCTAGGAGATGGGCTCGACGTTATATCTTCGAGGATAGAGCGAGCAGACCGCAGTTGGGATAGTTGGCCGGGGGACATTGAGTCAGGCTGGGAAGAAAAGGCCCGGACTAGCGACTGAGAGTATGTCTATCAATGTTCCCCACAGTTCCGTGCTTGATTCTCCACTCACCTTTCGGAGTTGTACTCGAAGAAGCAACATGTCTCGGTTCGGTAGCCCTAGTTGGTCTTTAGCTCTCATTCGCCACGGCTGATTGACTGGATATCGCACCTGTCCAGTCGTTTAGCCTTTGTTCCGCGGTGTCCAGGCCTTCGAGAACTTTCTGAATTTGCACCCCTTCACAGAGCCCGACTTCGAACTTCTCAGCATGAAAGTCCTCCCCCTGAGCCGCAACAACGATGGTCAGAGAGGGGTAGATGCAACAGAAAACTTAGCGTACGTCATAGATGAGTCCTCGAGTGAGCTGTCTCCAGATCAAATCGCACGTCTTAAGGAATCCTATGACGCATGGACGCAACACAGTGGCGAGGAGCTCCTGTGGTCTGGTGCGCAGATCTTCTTCGGACTGAATCTCGCTTATTGAACTTGACAGTGATGTTAGTGAGTGGACGTATTGAAGAGTGTGTATTGAGTTTGCCATGAATTTTCCTGAATGCCAGTCCATCTAGATTCCGGACGTCAGATTCATCTCTCTGACTCAAGCATGTCGGACACATGGAGGTGCATACCTCAGCAGCAATCGCTCTGTCTAAAATCCACGAGATCTCCTCTGGGCTCAATGGCGCCTGTGGGTCAAAGGACGCGGTTTTGGACTCGTTGTCATTGGGAAGGGTGACACCATTGTCCATTCGGGGATCCATGATCTGGCCAAGGTAAGGGCCAAATGGTAAGTGTCGCGATAGAGAGTCCATGAAGCGTTCGTAGTACGACCTCTATGGCATTCATGGCGTCCATCAGCGTGAAATGGTCCATTGCCAACAATTGACCAGTCTGCATGGCTTCACTTTCGGAGCACTGTCAACTGTGATAAGACCTTAGCTGCGAGACCCTTTGCTCACCACCAGAAGCCACATCAATCAGGCGAGTGACATCATGGAAATTGTCGCCTCCCGGAATCGTACTTTGAAAGGTCAAAGAATTTGGTGGTGGGGTGTTCATCGTCGTGTGCCGAAGGGCAAAAGACGGCGCGGAGATAAGCGTCCATGTCCGACGAGGATCGTGGTAGGGATGTTACAGCTACAACGTTTATAATACCACCCCCAACCTATCGTTCCCGCCTACCTGAATGTATTCCCCAGAGAACACAATAGAGCCTCACCCATTTCCCAGAGCTGACGGCTCGGTGGCAACTCTGCTTTGGCGTCCCTTCCAATCCCATCAGCGAATATGTCAGTACCCATAGCTTCTTTCAGGAACGCCCAGTATTATCATGGGCTTCCTGCGGCTGAGTCAACAATATCGAGCCTGAAAACCTCAGGACCGCTCCGAAGGGACCGAACGCGTCAGGGAGAATCCCCAGCAAGTTCATGCAGTTCGCCTAGCGGGGATTTGGTTTACGGTCGAGTATCTCATACTAGTCACAGCCCAAGTGTATAATTTCCAATGCGGAATTTTAATTCCTTCTAGTAGCATGCTCTTCGAGCCGAACCTGGACGACGAGGCTGACCCACAATCCCAGGACGCGTCGGATGGTCCATCCGGTACCAGAATATAAGGAGTTTTTTTTTCCTTTTTGGCATAGCATATGAAATAGCAGATATGGTACAGCATCGGTCACTATAATAGCAGAATCAAAAGTTCGTAACTTGATTGCCAGGTGAAGCAAAGAACGTTTAGTCTGTCGGTTCGACTTCATGATCTACACGAGATCCCAAGCAGGCCTGGCGATGACCACCGACTTTCCAATCCCTATAACAGCTCTAAGCCACGATTGTTACTCAAACGCCAGAGGTCGTACATACATCTTTCGGCATGCCAAGCTACAATACCTGGCCTGTTGTACCAGGATGAGTAAAACGTTAGCACCTAAATAAAACGAAGACCGACCGAGTAACACCCTTGACAGCGAAGCAGAGTACGATCGTCCTCGCAACCGTACAATGGGCATCTAATCCAGGTACAGCCCCAGGGAAGGGCGAGAATTCCATCCGAGGCCGAGATTGAGGTACATTGAACAGCGCTTCCGTTGTGAATGCCGAGGTCCACTCCAAAGCGTTGCCAGAACTCATAAACCTTTTCCTCCTTTTCTAAACTTCTAGGCTCGCAGATCACCCTGAAGAGGTTGAGCCTTGTATTCAGACAGATTTCTATTGATTTCCATGTGGATTTGATGCTTGAACTTGGCATCTGGTCTGAACCTTGCTGGTCCTGGATAGCAAAAATGATCGCCCCCGCAAGTGTGGTCGAAGGCTCTTCCCCAGGCGGAGAGGAAGAAGGACCGATTGTCAGTCGGAAGTACTGGGTGTATCACGAACTTCCACAGCTCACTGTCTAGAGTCCCATTCTTAAGATACAACGCTAAAGCAACAAGCAAATCCTCGCCGTCCAGGAGATCAAGTATAATCCGTCTTCCCAGAGGTCCTTGACTTTTAGGAAGCCGGTTAAATAACCTATACGGGGCGTTCAACTCTTTATTAGCCCTCGACCCCCGGAATTGCAGAACACTGCATACCCGGTCAAGAAGAGGAGCATTGTATCGATGGCTCGCCCGGCATTGACTTCGTCCCCAGATTTCAGGCTCGACTCGAATGAGGTCCAGCATCCCCTCACTTGGTAGATGTGAAGTCCGAACTTCTGAAAGAATTTGATGTTCGCTTGAGGAGTAACCAAGAGTCGTGTGAGAAGCGCCGTGGACGTCCCTGACGCATGAAGGCTTCGAAGACTGCCGCTTGCGAGCTCAATCAAGCGACGGGCAATCGAATCTATACCGTATTTCTTGATCGCATAGGCGCTTGCAGCCTGACCGACGTCGAATCGGTCAGGAAAAGAAAACGCGAGCAGAAGGGAAGAAAAATTGGCGAAGGTGTGAAAGTTTTCTTCAGGAGTCTGTTTGTACAGCGGAGTCTCCTGGTCGAATACAACCGAGTAAATGAGACCCATAGTCGTATCAGCACCGAATTCAGCAATCCTAGTTTGAGGAGTTAAGGCATTATAAGCAGTGGTTTCTCTTCCCTGATGCCACTTACAAGGGCTGGGTGACTGGGAAGAATCCACCTAGCGTGACTATCGGACCAATTAAATCAAGGAGGGAAAGGCGAACTGTGGAAGGTTGCTCCCGTAGTTTTACACTCGATGACATATATCGAATGATCTCCAGGGTCCTTCGGAAGATGGGTGGCGCCCCCTGGAGCAGGTACTGAAAGACCCCTTGGTCGTCGACGATGCAACCGCGGCCTGACCTCATCACGCATTTCAGGAAGAATAATGACCATGAATGAAGGCGGCATACATCCACCTAGACGAAGATCAATAAGTCAAGAGCAAACAGTCTGGCTTAACAAGAAGACCATATTAACTGACATTTATTGGGGCCGACGATAGCAAGATCTCAGTCACATCGTGCAGGAGAGGCGTAGAACGAAACTCAGACCAGCTGACATGATGGGCTCAACCCCTAGAAACGTTGGTCCGCCTTGTAGCCACGACGTAAGGTACCCTGGGATAGACGCTTCTAGGACACTTGCTTTGTGTTGAGGAGTAACTCCAGATCTAAGCTGAGCGGAAAGTAGCTCTGCAAGCAAGCCGATCTGGGTTTTTTGTGGCATAGATGGTGAAAGGAGTAGGTGGCTCTGATTGAGGTGCGATATCAATTCTGTGGCGCACGTATACATACATGCACATGGCATTCCACCGCGACTGCGGGAGGACCCAGCATTGTACATATATGGCGGGATGATCGTTTGTCAACAATTGTAATAAGATAATACTTAGTTATACCATTCAAGGATATTGCGATCTCCCGGTTCCAAAGGTACGCCCCAATGGGGGCTGATAAGGGATGGCTTCGAGTTGGGCGTACGGCCCGGCGAGAGCGGACTCGGCAACGATCGGGTTTGTCTTTTTTTTTTTTCACGTTAGTCATTCATCTCTGTATTCATCGCCCATCAAGGCAAAGAATATTTAATATAGCTGTGTGTAGTTGTTAACATGGATCCCAATTTGTGTGGAGGGGAAGGGTGATGACAACGGAAAATCCCGATCGGCCGAGAAAGGGCAACCAGACTCAGAACCTTGAAAACACATCCGACATTCGGGCCCCAGGAAGCTCCCGCATCGAACAAGAATGAGCGGCAGAAAACCTAATGGAAAGTGTTTGACCGTTGTAATCAAGCTAGGTAAGTCGTTGTCCTCTTATGTCCCAGATGTGATGACACTGACTTGGACAGGCGGCTAAAGGAACCTCATCCATCGTCCATGAGACAACACATCAACCCCTGATCTCGCTCTTATCAAGTGTGGTGGAAACTGTGGTGCGGCTTCGATCAACGGGCCATCGAGTCGTGCTCGTGTCCTCGGGGGCCATCGGTGTCGGCCTGAAACGAATGGAGCTGCCCGAAAGACCGAAGCACTTATCTGGAAAGCAGGCTCTCGCAGCGATAGGTCAAGGTCGGCTTATAGCGCTTTGGGATAATCTCTTTGGGCAGCTTGGGCAGCCCATCGCCCAGATTTTATTGACCAGAGGCGATATCTCAGATGTGAGTAAAGAATCGACAATCTTGAACGCCTTTCTCATCTTGCCCACGGATAGCGGAGTCGGTATCTCAATGCAGTGAACACGCTCACGGAGTTGCTTTCAATGGGCGTTGTCCCCATCATTAACGAGAATGATACCGTTTCTGTCAGCGTACGTCGCTCTTTGGTTGTCGTTTTGCAAGTGTTTGCTCTAAACATTTACCCTCCTTTGGCCAGGAAATCAGATTCGGAGATAATGATACCCTGTCTGCGGTCACTTCCTCTATGCTGCATGCCGACTACCTTTTCCTTTTGACCGACGTTGATTGCTTATACACGTCCAATCCTCGCAAGGACCCAGGGGCCAAGCCGATCGAAGAGGTGACATCAGTGTCTGCCATCCGGAGTCAAGGTTTGAATCAAATCCCCATGGTGGAGCAACGTTTACTGACGGGAGCTTCTTTTCTAGTTAGCACCTCCACCCTCGGCTCCAAACTTGGCACGGGCGGTATGGAAACGAAGCTTATTGCGGCCGAAATTGCCACTGGAGCTGGGGTCTCTGTGATAATAACTTCAAGCAGACGACCCGAAACCATCTTCGACATAATTCAATATAATCAAAAGAGTCTCCCAGTACTCCTCAACTCTGCAACGCCATCAGCTCCGCAGCTAACCTCGGCCAACTCTTCGATATCCGTCGCGTCTACGGAAGCCGCCCCCCCGCAACTAGCGACCCCGTCAGCGACTGGAACCAACACGCCCATCCGCCCACCGCATACACTTTTCCGCCCCTCTTCCGCCCCTCTAACGGACCTCAAGTCCTGGACAGCTCATACTCTCTATCCCGCTGGGAGCGTAGTCATTGACTCTGGGGCGCACAATGTTCTTTCCCGGCGGGAGTCGGGTGGCCGCTTGCTCGCTGTGGGTGTCCTGGCCGTTCAAGGCACCTTTGCGGCTGGACAAGCAGTTCGGGTTGTGATCCGGAAGCCAAAGGTCCGTCCTGGATCCTCCGTCAACTCTTCCTCACTCGTTACGGTGACCGAGCCTGAAGCCGCCAAAATTGTAATCACCGAAACAACGACCAAGGTGGAGGTCACAACAGAGGAAAAAGCCAGTTCTGCGTCCCCACCTATGGTCCCCGAGCCAGATTCGCCTCACTTGAAGCCTCTCCGGTCCCACTCCTCGTCTATGTCGTCGATGGATCCACTATCGCGTTCCGCATCTCTTCGCAACATCTACGAAACCTTGGGCAAGCCAGCTGAGGAAGCCGGAGGGGGCGACAAGCCTGAGGATGATTCCGCGACGGTTACTTTGTCTTCTAAGTTCTTTACTCTTGAAGATATCTCTAGCCCGACGCAGCAGCCGGATGAGGGAGACGCGTGGGAGACCGTGGAAGTGGGAAGAGGGTTGGCCAACTACAACTCGGCAGATATTGCAAAAGTCAGAGGTGCTAAAAGGTTCGCCCGGTCACGCACTGCAGCCTGTGCCTCCAAGGTCTCTTAACCTCGGTCTTGCTTGTGACAGCTCGCAGATTCAAGGCTTGGTTGGCTATGCCGACTCGGAATACGTTGTGGAAAACATCACCATTCGTGTGCTCCCAAGTCATGTTTAACGATTGTATAATTGCATGAACCGCCCTGGAAGTATGAAATCCTGTGATCCAAACAGCCTAAATGAGGCTGGCCGTTAGGTTTCCCAAGCGTGGAGCCCGCTCCCACGAAAGTTCTCCGCCTTTGCAAACTCTTCAAACCCGTCCAGGTCCCTCCCCACTCTAAGCCATACCTTGCTTTAAGACATGGAAAGACGATCTGGATCCAGAAACCCGGGCCATCCACGGAATAATAATACAGCTAGCCTGACACCCGGCTCGCCAACGCGGACAGTCAAGCGCGAACTCACCACGCCTGCGCCCGTCCCGCACACCCTAGCATCGTCGGTCGCCCAGAGTTTGAGCAGCTATGAACATCTGATTGCAGAACGAAGACATCGGAGCGTATTCACTTCGCTAGCAGAGCGGTGCCCAGTCTTCAAGGACGTACCCAATACTTCTGTCGCGCCCACTTTAGTCGAACTAGCGCGAGGTGCTCCGTATGTATTTTCACGATATATTAGAAGGTGTCTCAGACTGACTTTTTTCTGCCTTTCAAATTAGTGGTGTCCCTATATACATCACTTCACCCGAGTAGGTTACAACGGCTCTTGCGAACAGAGTTTAATCTAACGGTTAGATATATTTGGCAGCTACCCCAACAGCAGCTCTGTCAGAATACCGCCTAATCTATTGCCGAAGCTTAATGATGCGAGTCTAAGAGGGTACTTGACGTTTGGAACGGAGAAAATGCGACGAAGGATGTGTCTGGGCATCTTCAAATTCCTTCTTTGTAAAGGAGGACCGATTACCGGATTGAGAGCGATATCACTGATGAACCGATAATTTCCAGGGCAGTGCAACGCGATTTCATGTCTGAAAGATGTCTCCAGTCACTTGTATGCCCTCGATTGGGAGGGATTCGTGCAGGCCGTGCACTCCAGCGGACATCGGCTAGTGAACCTCCCAGCTCAAGCTTTGTACCCAAATGGTCTTTCGCACACTTCGCCAGATGCGTATTCATCCGAGGTCCTTGACGACGTTATCAGGCAGTTTGCGCACCCTGACGCCCGCAAAAGGTTTGGTGTTATCAATCGACGCCACGGTGAGTTCTGCTTTTGCAAAGATGCCGTCGCATGTTCGAGAACTTCACGCCTCACTTAAACGCAGACAATTCAGTCCTCCCTTTGATGAGCAAAGTGTGTTGTACAACTTCGGATCATTTGACGGAGCCCCAGCCAATCGAATGGTCTGCGGTAGGGCGACAGGCAGAGCTTCCCATCGGATTGTCCCCAATTCCCTGTCGTTGTGGCCTCTGTGTTGACTCATTGCTCGGAGGGGTCGAGAATCGTCTGGGTCAACAGCTGGTGACTCTCATCGACGCTCCGCAGGCTGCCGCGCAATGGGAGGCTCGCTGGGAGCTCACTCACGAAGTCTTTGACTTCTCCCACCTTCCCTCAGATATTAGGAACGGGGGAGTTTTACAATCAAGCTCGAACTCTACTAGCGAGACGCCCACAGTCTTTGATGGCGCGATTCTTCCTTCGGCCGTCGCGGAGGGGGAATGCGACGGTCATTCTCCCGGCGATGATGAAGTCTTACCAGGAGTGCTCTCTAACGGTCGCTTTATCTCCACCTTTGTTGCGAGAAACATGGAAGATGACGAAGATGGTATTTCTGTCTACCAGCTCGCCCCAGACGGCTCCGTCAGGGATAACACCTCTGACACATCCTCTTCGTGTTCTGATCCTTCCGCCGATGACATGCTCGACGACGCTGACGCTGACGACCCTACTGAGACGGTTCTCGACGTACCAAGCCTCCGTTCTGCAGAGATAGAGTGGGACGTGGAGGATTTTGAAATCGAGCGGAAGCGCGCAGTGGAGGATTCGGAGCTGAAACGCCGTCGAGATGAAGAGGATCACTCGCGCGAACTACGACGAAAGAGGCTAAGAATAACGCTGGCGGCGGAGTACGGTCTAGAATGTATTGCTAAAGAAAGAGAAGAAGAAGATCGGCGCAGGGAGGAGGCACGACGGAGGCAGGACGAAGAATTGAGGGCGCGCCTTCAAGTACGTCTCCAAGCCATCCAATAGCATGAATAGAACAACCAGTAGTAGACCTAAACCATGTCTTGGACCGCTTTCAAGAGCGAAATAATTTATTACAACAGAGTGGATTAAAACATAATCGAAAGAGAAGTTACAACAAGAAAGACGTAGGAAAAGCGTCACATCGGGGTCCAAGAATTGCTACAAGATACCTCATTCAGAGGTCGAAGGGCTTGCGCTGGGGTCTCTGCCTCAGATCGCGCCTCATGTACTGCTGAGTGTCCATCGATAAAATGCGTGGCGACATGCTTTCCGAATCGCTTTCCTCGTTCGAGGATCCGAGCTCGCCATCCTCATCTTCGGCGTGTGGCGCTGCATCGAGCATCATGTCATTCGATTGTTCTTCATCTTGTTCTTGAAGGATAAGCAATTCTTCAGTGGCGAGGGCGTCTGCTGAGACATCGGAAATGTGGGATGAGCTTGAAGAGTCTTGCGGTAGAGGTTTGGGTTGAGGTGCTGGGGTCGGCTTTTTCGCTGGTTTCCGGGTACTTGAAGCCGAGGCAACCACTTTCGCCTTATCCCCCGCGCGTTTCGCGGCGCCACGAGCCTGGCGCTTCGTCGTATTAGTGACGGGTTCAACATGGGTCGTTGATTGGGGTTGAGCAGAGTTTTGGCGAGTGACGCGGGTAGGTCTAGTTTTTTCAACAATTAGAAGTCATATCAACGGGGGCGTTCCGCGTCCTCACCTCACAGGCTCTACAGATACCTCCCGTTTTTCTTGCCCTGCTGGGTCGCCGCTCGCTTCTTGTGGAGGGGAGTCTTCGCTTTGCACGGCCCGCATCTTGCCCTTTGCCTTCACGCTCACCGAATTCTTCCCCCCTGATGAACGCGCCGCCCGCTTAGGAGGGCTCATATTCGTCCCGCTGGAGACACGGGTTGTACTTGAAGCCAAGGCGGTTGACGGATGTGAAGCGTTCCCGAGGGATGTTGTGCCGCCGCTCCAGGGTTGCGGCTCCTCCTCGGATGGCGGCCCGGTATGTCCAAACATCAATTGTTGGGCGTTCGGGTCATTGTTGGGCTCAATTTGCACGTCGACGCGGGTCCTCTTGCGGGCTTTGGTTCGTTCTTGATCAGTCTCTGGCTCGGAGCGACCATCTTCGTCATCGGGTGCGGGGCGTTTGGGCGCAGTTCTTGGCACAACATTCGCTCTGCTCGCTGGTTCTTCGTACTCAAGCTGGTCTTTATCATCATCGTCGTCGTCGTCGTCGTTGTCGTCGCCGTCGTCGTTGTCACCAGCTTGGTCTTGGGGTTGGCGTGCCGGCGGAACTTGCAATTGAAGGTGTCTTGCTTCTAGATAGCGAGCGATCGCGGCATTGAAGCGCGGCATGTCTTTGTAGTATCGATTTCGCCATGACTGCCAGGTATGAGTTGTCGACCAACGATAAAGATCAGGCTGGGTTGGGATTATAGTCAGAGATGGGGCGAGACTCGGTTTGATTGCAGGAGGCTTACTCGCTCGCACAGCTCTTTATAGATCTTGTTACCACTTCTTCCGCCTAAAGTAGGGCATTTCGAGGCGATGTACTGGATGAGGAGCTTATCTTCTTCTGGAGTGTATTCGGTGCGCCTGGGTATGATTTTTATGAGGGATCTAGGGTCTGTGGTAAGGGAGCAAGGTACTCACCCAGTTCCAACCGGACGGCCTGGTTGCTTGGGCAGAGCGGGTTGGAGTACTACAATGCTATGCGAGTACTTGCGGGTGTCAAGACATTCCTTCACCCATGACAACGGTTCCAGGTATGTCCGGGGAGGGTCTCGATACTTCTCCAGCTGGCGGAAGGTGGCTTGAGTCGGGTCTCCGATGACGACTTTGGCTTCGCGAGTACGGTCAACCACTTGCCCGCCATAGAGCTGAGAAGGCGTCAATGAAAACGGATTGCCGGAACAACTATGTGCGCCTACCGTGATAGTTTTCCTAAGTGCTCGAGTTCTAGACGCGCCGGGTGGAAGACCAAGATAGACTTTGACAGGCTTTTCCTCGTCCTCAAATATCGGGAGGACATTATCCATTTTCTGGGGTTCGAGCATACGCCCTTTGGTGATGGAAGCTGCCACAAAGGTATAGCAAACGACGTAACGCTGGGGTCTGTCGTGTCTTGTGTGCTTTTCTTGGAACCTTTGCCCCTTGGCTGTTCGAGGGTCGACGAGGACGAAGCCTTTCCAAACGATTTCGCTTGTTACGGTCCCGCCATTGTCCTAGTTGGAATGGGAGTTTGAGCGTCCAGCCAATGCAGAGAGAGAGGATGATGTACCGCTATTAGTCGTTCCAGGTATTCGATCATGTGCTGAGGGAGGTTCTTCTGAATGTGGAACTTGACGGGCGAGCCATCGTCGTATGTAAAGATTGGGCGAGGCCTATCAACAGGTTGATCCTGAGAGCAAGAGCTGTGAGACGACGAGTGGTGGTGTGCTTTTGCACGCAGATACGCACGTCAGGACCTTCGTATTCGGCCATTACCTTGGGTGCTGGGTGGATGATGGTGGTCGGGTTCTGCAGAGTTTGGCCCGTCCAACTCGAAATGACAAACACAAACATCACGTGCTCTCGTGTTTGTCACCCAGTGAAGTCGTTCAAGAAACAACGTGCGGGTATGTATTAGAAAGGAGGCAGAAAAAAAATGCAATGGCGGTAAATACTAGACGCGAATAGAAGTTGAACAAAAAAGCTATAAGCCCGAAGGGGGGTATCTACACATGGAGATCAGCGGACACAATGCAAATGTTTGGGTGCCTGGCCCTGCATAGTTAAAGATCTGGTATCGTAAAGTAAAGTGCAAGTTGTAACCATCAAGGTTCAAGAATAATCATGAAGTTTTCGTAGCCTGGAGGATCGCAAGGTCAGCGGACAGGCTCTAGTAAAAGCTCTTTAACTTACAATGTATGACGAGTTTGCTCGAGGAGAATGATGATAAGATACACTGTTCGCCTGTGTGTTGCGATAGGAGCGGTGGCTAGTGGATGTGGTGGGGACGTTCGAGTGGTTGCTGGGAGTAGCGATCGGAGTTGACGGAACGCCACTCGTGGTGGGAGCTCGAGCAGAACTAACGCGCGCGGTCAATGGCGTCGGGGCACCAATCAATGATTTACGTGGCGTCTCTTGAACCGGTGCGGACACCTTGGACTGCCTGTGGCTGACGGAAGAAGACGACAGGAGACTTCGAGTAACAGACGCCGCCGTACTGAGGCCCGGCTTTGGCTTGCGACCAGCCGACAGGAATGGATGACGCATTGCTGGTGCGGGCTTCAAGCGACGTTCAGGATCCCAGACCAGGCATTTGGCAATGAAATCCACAAAGCCCTCATCGTCACATCGAAGCACCTGCGCTAGAGTCTTGGTACCAGGCTTTCGGCGACGACCTTTCGAGTTCACAACTGGCCTAGGAGCACCAGTGGAGTCTAAGGATAGGAGAATGAGTCGATTGCTATGCTGAACTAAACTTAAAGACTCACCGAAGAAGAGTTTCTTGCGTGAGCTGCGGTTGATCAGCTCCTTATCGGGCACACCAAGAACTTCCATGATACACGAGAGCTGTTCTTGCTCGTTTTCACCGGGGAAGATCGGGAAGCCAGTGTACAGCTCGGCGAGAATGCAGCCGAGACTCCACATGTCGATGGCCATATGGTAGTTCATGCCAAGGATGACTTCGGGAGAACGATAAAAGCGACTCTGGATGTATGTGTAGACTGGAGCCAAACAGTCAGCACCCGCTAGGTCGGCAACCGCGTGTTCGACTAACCTTTTTCGTGTTCAAAACAGCTGCTACCAAAATCAATAACTTTGATGCCACTTTTGTCTGGGCGCCGGAGGAGGACATTCTGACCAGTTGCAGGTTAACACGATGCGTAAGCAAGCAATGAGCAAAAAGCTTACCTCGGGCTTCAGGTCGCAGTGCACGATCCTATGATGGCGCATCAGAGCCAGGGAGGCCAGCATCTGGCTGGTGAACCGCCGAATAAGAGTCGTAGTGAATCCAACGAAACCGTTTGCTTTGATGAGCTCGTAGAGGTTGATGCTCAACAGCTCCATGGCGATACAAAGATGACCACGGAAATAGAAGTGTTCAGTCATCTTGATCACATGGTGTTTCTCTTCCGCGTCCTAGATTGCGTTGGTCACAAGTTAGTTTCAATATTCTGCCTTGTATCAAGCGACTCTTACCCATTTTCTCAGGTTGTCCAGAATCTTGATCTCGACTAGAGCTTGATGATGGAAGCGTTTCTTGTTGCGAATAATTTTGATGGCCGTCGACTGCCCAGTTGCGTGGTCTCGACATTGGAGAACCTGCCCGAATGATCCTTTGCCAAGCGTACCAATGACCTCATACCGGTAAGCCAAGTGATCATGTTGGACAACCAAATAATCGCCACGTTCATCGTCATAGCCGTAGTTGTTGGTTGGGTTGCCGAGGGTTGCAGGTTTCTTTTCGCTGTTGGCCCCGAGGCAGTAGACCGACGGATAGTCCAAAATCTCTTTGCGTTCATACTCCGACAAATAAACGGCCTGGCTGCTCTTCAGGAGGGCTATTTATCGAGCGTTAGTAGCAAGAACAAAGCATTATTTGCACAAAACGTACACTGAGGAGAAGATGGGGGAACTGGGGGCGAAGGCTCCGGGAACTTGAGCATCTCATCAAGGTCTTCTTGCCTGGCACCACTTGCAAGCCGTCGAGCTTGCGTGCGCCTGATGTAGGCCATCATCTCTTCATCACCAAGGAGTTCGTCCTCGTCCACGTTGCTAGGCACTGGAGAAGGAGTCGAGAGTGATTGTCTCCCTGAAGAAGGCGAACCGTTGCGCAGAGATGGGGTAGTGGCAGAGTTCGAGATCAAGCGAGGCGCGGGAAGAGAAACCTTGGGACTGAGCATCTTGATCTTCGACGGGGAGAGGGCTGAGAGTCGAGACGATGCAGTTGTGTGGGAAGCTGCAGCTGAAGGGGCCTCTGAAACGGCCGTGGAGAGAGACGTCACCGAATTCGTAGATGATTTCCGTAAATTGCCGCCAAAGGTCAAGGACTCTCGAGGTACCGGTCTCTTCGATGACACGGAGGCGGCCGGGATGCCTGTCTTCATGCGAGACACAGAGGAAGGCGACGCTCGAGCACGGGCGTTCGAAGAGGTCGCGGGGACACTAGTTCCAGCCTTCATCCCAGCTTCCACCTGCTCAATGACGCCAAAGTCTGAAATCAGGGGAGAAGGTGGGACTTCCGTATTATTGCTGCTCTGATTAGACATCGAACTGTTGTTCAGACTCATCCGCCGTGAACTGGTCATAGTTGCGGTGTTGCGGTGGGTAGATTGAGGCGAACTGGTCGTGGATGTGCGTCCGGATATGCGGGGAATCTTGGTTGGAGTATCCTTCTCTCGGTAAGACGTGTTTACAGTCGTATTGGCAGAGGCGTAAAGAGACGTTGTCGGGGCTGCATGAGACACAGCGTGTCCCGTCACTGGTCCGACGGACGGAGAGCCAGCAATTGTGGGCAGCTGATGGCGAGAGCTACGCAGAGACGCATCGGAAGCTTTGCTCATTTGGCTGGCGGGAGACGGTTGGGTCCGAGCGATGGTTGCTTTCGTCGGAGTCATGAGGGTGCTATTGCCTTTCAGATTCGCCACCCTTTGAGACGTTGACTGCGGTAGGGCCTGGATTTGCATAGGCGGCATCGGAACGGGCTCTCGCGTCTTTTTGGCATCTGTAGATGAGACGGTCTAGGGAAAATTGATCAGAATCAAGCTAATGGTGCAAACGGCGAATATTCACCTTCCCGCGCTTCCTACCCATCAGAACTGAGATTCGGCTCTCACTTCGTTCCTTCTCCTCTTTCTTCTCCTTTGGCTTAATCTCTGGGGGCTTCTCAAGATGCAAACTCTTCCGCGATCCTGAACCTTTCAATAAACTCAACATCGAACTCTTCTTACTGGCTGTGGGAGCATCAGGTCCAGAGCCACTGGTAGACACCGATGAGCTTGAGGCGTGGTGGGTCCTGCTCGAAGTTTGTCGTGTGGGAGAGGACGATGACTCTTCGGACGACTTGGGGTACGAGGCTGTGGATGACGCTTGCATTGATTGGGAGGACGACCGTCGGAAGAATGGAATGGCGCTGGGCGTCAATCTTCGAGTTGTGGATGATCTTTTGGGGCTTAGAGGCGTCTTGGAAGGAGGGGGCGGGGCCGCCGTGGAGTGCGTGTGCGTGCTGGCACTCGAAGCTGTCCCAGTCCGACTGTGAGCCGATCTGGCCTCTGGAGTGCGCGCCGCCATCTGGCTCAGGGATCCTCTTTCAGGAGACCTCGAACTACCGCGAAGCGCACCACCAGCCATCTGCGGCGAGGCATAGTAGGCATCGTTGGCGGTTGAGATATCGGGGGACAGCATGGTCGGAGACCAAACCTCACTGGATTGTTTCGAGCTCGCTCCATCAGGATGTCGATAGATTCCGTGTTCGCTTGCGCGCTGATGAGAATGATCAGCGTGTGAGTGGGCCGCTGTGGAGAGCGAGCGCGATGACCTGGGAGAGGCACCGCTGTGTGCTGGTGATGACGACGACCCTGCGCCTCTGGACTCTTTAGAATGGGTTCCCGGGAGATGCAGACTTAATCCCGAGAAGCTCCATTTCTTGCCTGGCGCCTTTGCGGGAGTCGTGGGTGGAGCCGGAATGTGTTTCGGTGGAGATTGGGCCACATCGATTGATGGGATAATGACGGTTCGATCAGCGTCCTCGTGATGATAGGAGTGAGTCTCATGTGCCTGTTTGTGAACAGATGGAGAGAAAGTCATTGCTGTTGACGAGGGCAAAGGAGACTTGTAGTTGGACAGATCCTTCGGCAGAGGGGGAACGGGAGGTATCTGAGCTGCATCATCATCCATGTCGTGCGAGCCGGCCAAAGCAGCAGCTCTGTCCTTCAGCGCGTTCGCATCGGAGGAGTGAACGCTGGATATGTCGCTTCCGGCACTGTTCCGCCTCATCTTGCCGTAAGAATGGCGTTGCGACAGTGATACTGAAGTATTGCTCGTCGTGCTCGAAAGTGTTGTGGAATCCCTGGAACCACTCGTAGGAGTTCCCGTGAAGCTAGCCGAAGAAGCTGAGCCCCTCTTCGGGCCAACTCCGTAACTAGCCCTTTGTCCACTAGTCGGAGCACCATCCTTTCCGTTGAGAGATTTCCGGTGAGATAGGTGAGCATGAGCAGGAGCAGAATGCGGCATCGGTGGAATCGGAGCGTTTGAGTGAGGGGTGGGGTGTTGCGAACTCCAAACCTCATCGCCATTCGCATTCAGGATCAAGTCTCCTAGCTCACTGACGGCAGACCGCTCGGCAGCCCGCTCAGTACTGTCAATCTTCAGGCTAGACGACGAAGCCTTGGCCACGAGCTGTTCTTTGTTCCCGACGCTTGCTCTTGACTTCTTTGGATGCTGAGTTTCGTCCCACTGGCCAGAGCTATGCTTGGTTCCGGGGGTAGGAGGGCGGCTTCCACCGGCACTGCTACCTTCGCCACTCCTTGTGGACATGCGATTTCGGACTTTAGCGGAAGAGCCAACCCCATCTAAACGACGAAGAGCTTCAGCAGTCTGTGAGTCATCTAAGCCGGCCCAACCCTCTTGATTGCCTCGCAGCAGTGCGTGACCAACGGAGGGCGAATGATGATGGCCCGAAGACGGTCCAGAAGGTGTTGTAGGGACGTTTGAAGTGCCATGAACGACGTGTTTGAAGGTGTTTGAGGAAGGTGATGCCGGCAGGTGTGATAAGTCGGCGTGAGCGGTATGGATACGGCGCTTTTCAGCTGGTTGGTGGTTGGGAGCGCCAGATGCATCGGCAAGGGTGGACGAAGCGGAAGCGGACATGTGTCGGGAATGTCGCTCGCGAGAACCTGGGACCGAGGGCGTCGATTTGGAAACGGCAATCGCTCCAGCTGCAGAAGTAGCCGTAGTGGGACTTCCCAAACCAAGGCCGACAATGCTATCGCCCCTTCGTTTGTCCCTGGTTCGCTCCCGCTCACGATGCTCACGATTCTCTCGCGAAGTAGCTGCAGGGCCCAAGCTACGGTGCTTCCTGCCATACTTATCATCTCGTTCAGCGCCGCCCGTAGGATCCATAGAAGAAGAAGCTCCAGACGCAGTTTTAGGAACGATTACGCCCTGGTCCATGGCGAATTCGTCGGATGTCCGCTTCCTAGCCCTCCGAGGTTCAGTGGCGTAGGAACTTGGCGGATGAACAACAGGCGAGGACGGTGCAGAAGGATCTTGTATACCGTTGGACAGCGGCTGGCTAGAATTGCTGTAGGTATGACGGTGCGATGACTCCAAGTGACTGAAAGCATAGTGGGACAAATCCGTGGTAGGCAGTGGGGGCGGGGGAGCTTTGCGAGGTGGAGGCTTGTAAAGAATCTCTTCGCCGCCGCTTTCAGAGTTGATGGAGGCCTTATTACGGAGAACTCGGGCGGCCGCAGGATGTGGACGCGGAACGGGATTGGACATTGCAGCTGCAAAGGAAGGTTGAGACTCGTCCGGTAGGTTCGGCGACTGGAATACCGAGAGTTAGATATTTCATAGCAGCGCGCTGGAGGGTATCAGGGGAGACGTACGGTTTGAGGAGAATCAGCCTCGGCGGCGTCAATCATCCACGGAGGGCTGTTTGGCATCGCCGCTTCGGCAGTCGGTAGCTCCGGAGGAAAATACTCAACTGGCTCTTCTTGCACAGATTCGCCCTTCCCCTCCCAGTTTTTCCTTGAGGAGCTACTTTGCACCCATCTTGGGGTTGCCAGCTCGCCAACGCCGATTAAACCCCTTCGATCGATAGCCGCAGGGTCGCGTGCTGGAGTCTGAGGATCGAACCGCTGTGGAGGCGTCGTCGTTGTGAGAAAGTCTGGCGTCTTTGGCGGGACGTTCAGCGAGGCGTTCTCCAAGGGCGGGGATGTGGAGGCGGTAGGCAGTGGAGGTTGTGCGTTGTCGTCGTTTCCGTATGATTGGTAGTAGTAATCTAATGCCGAGGACGATGCAGATGATGGAGCGCGAGACTGATGGTGATTATTAGGGCCTCCTTCTGCAGAGGGCTTTTCGGGAGTCGGGTGAGAGATATTGAGGGTTGGTTGAGTTCTGGACCGCTGTCAAAAAGCAAAAACGAAACGATCAAAAGGTCATTTTTGCTGTCATCCGTACTTTTTGTCACGTCGTATGCACATACCACCATCTCGCTGTCTGCACCTGCGCGCTCGTGTCGTGGTGGAATGTCGAGGACTGTCGGTCGTTCGCGTCGTTTTGCGGCAAAGGGAGCGGTGGCGCGGTCTTCTGCACTAAACGAGCCGCTTCCGTTTTCGTCCCCTAGTGGTGCAAATGGTTGAGCTGGAAGTTCGATGCTGTATGTAGACGAGGGAGAGGGCTCCTGCTCTGATTGTTGGATTTCAACATGGAAAGGAGATGCGAGTGCCGGTTTTCGTGTCGAGGGTGAAGAAGGGGTCATGGATGGTGCTTGCTGCTAGATGGGAGGGTTTGATCGCAGCAGGTGAAAGACACCACGCGACTTTGAGCGTCCTTTGAGCCGCGGTTTTTTGAGAATGGACTGGCGTGCGCGGATGATGTTGGAAAGGAGCGGAGATGGCAGAAATAAGTGTCGGTCAGAAATGGAAGGTGAAACGGAGCGAGAAAAAATCGTTAGAGGGTCTAGTCGTTAGAGAGAAAATCAATCCCCTGGCTATGGGTAGTAGTGGTAAGGGGGGATGCTGAGACGGATGATGGGGACAGAGCCTCGAAGGGGGGAGTTGGTAGTGGTTGTGGATTCTCTGCCCGCAGAGAACGTGTTGTGATCCCTTCTACTCTGGACAAACACCGTCCGTGCGTCGACGGATGTTTCCGACCTCACTTTACACAATTAACTACTACATCTCCTACTACTGCATTATGAGTCACCGTCGTTAATCCTCAACGCAAAATCCCCAAACCAGATCTTCTGATCCACAGGCGTCGCGAATTTTGACTCATGGCCACCGAAAAACGTGCTGCAACGAAAACGCGACCATGAGCGGCAATCCCCGCTTTGAGCTAAAGCGCTCGCACCTGAAAAAGAGCCCAACAAAGCCCACAGGATTGTCGTTGCTGGCATCGCTTCCCTTCTGCGACCCCATCGCGCTAAGTCCGTCGCTTGTTGCCCCCGCAGATGCCGAGGGCAGCACCACCGTCCAAGTGACATCGGGCATGAGGGGTGGCAGCAGCAGAGTGTGCACCGTTGAAGCGGCTGTCACAGTATCATACACTACCTCCACATTTTGCTTTTTCATGCCCTTCCTTCGACTGGCCGTCGTACCTAGGCTGGTCCTTCCGGTTCCGCCAACAAAAATGGCTGTTCGCTTCAGGGGCTCGATGTTCAGCTCGTCAAAGTCCCCAACTAATGGGTCATCGATGTCTCCTTCATAAGGGTCATCCTGTATCTTGGCCTTCCGGTGATCCCCCGCTTCAGGAATCGAGGCATCGTTGTCTATGAGCGGTGACAAGTCCACTGCAAGACTTCCGAGCAAGCTGTCCACCGCCGCGGCAGCCAATAATGACCCTTCTATCGCGGGCCCCGTCGCGTCCGCAGCAGGACTGTTGGCAGTGATGCGGTCGCCACGCCTAGCCAAGATCTCTAGGCCTGCCCCCTTGATGTCGTTCACGGGCTTTTGCGCAACCTTGCCAAGCGGGAGGGAGCTGACTGACATGGGATGTCCTTCTCGATAGTACACCCCCTGAACATCGAGTACGCGTGCGCCATCGACTTCGAGCGCGAATGTGCCATCCGGTTTGCCTGGTGTGTTGAGAACAACCGTCTGTCGGACATTGGTCCAGCGACCAGGAGCGAATTTGAAAGAACCTCGACCTGAAAATCGAAACAATCCTTTCAGGCGTGCCACGCTTACATATTATCATAACTTACCGATTGACAATCCATAGTCGACGTTGCAGTCCGATTTCGGCGGAGTGTTGCATACACCATCGCCCTGCTTCGACTTTGGGGCATACTGCCATCAAAAAAAGGGAATATAAATGCGACGATCCTCTGGAGAAACCATCGATCATCTACTCACAAGATACAGCTCCCCAGCTCCCCCTTTCCTCCACATCAGCCTCGTGCTGAAACAGTCCTCCGCAGGATCTCCACCTGAACACCCAGGCCTTCCTCCGTATAACCCTGGCAGTTTGCCTCCGAGAACGAAGTCGAAGTTCTTGGGGAAGAACACGCTGTACGACATGCTTACGTTGTTACTCTTGGATATGTCCAAGGGAGCCGCGTAGAAATCGGCCCCACCCTGAGGTGCTCCATCCGGGCGTTTGCCAGGGTTGATCGAACCTTTCGGAAAGAAGGCTTGAATCCCTGTTTCAACATCGCCTGAAGGGGAGTCGGATGGATCGACAAACGATCCAGAAGTGCCGTCGCTAGAAACGTCAACGAGTTGGATGTTGTTCTGGCCGTAAGCGAACTTTTTGACTTTGAAGGCTGCAAGATTCGTGAATTTGGAAGGAGAGTTCCATGTTGTCGTACTTGTTGGAGGAGGCTTCGGTTTCTTTGTTGGCTGCGGAATGAGAGAAGAGGCGAGAGATTCGATAACAGAGATGATTTCGGTTTTCGTTGTGGGATTGGCGTGGACCGTGATCGTTTGAGGCGGAGAAGTGATAGTTACGGTGCTAGTCGTGACAACGGTTTGATCAATTGTTGTGCTCCCTCCACCGATTTCCAACGTAGACGACGGCTCCAGACTCCTGTTCTCGGGAGATGAAGAGGTCCGAGCGCCAGGGACAATGATCATTGGAGATGCAGTTTGAAGTTCCGACGTCGCAGCTGTGCTTGCGATCGTCATCGTAGCAGACATATCTTGCAATATCGCAGCAAAAGGGGCGGCCAGCGCCAGCGCTATCCAGCAAATCGCGAAGAGGAATGAGCGTAAGAATGAACGGGGTCGGGAGTTGATCATGATGAAAAGCGTGTGGACGACCAGCGTTCGGGTTCGTTAGATCGAATTGGCAAAAGAGGAAAAGGTTTTGACGAGGGACTGCACCTTAATGTATCCCCCCAGCAGTTGGTTGGAATGGGAACCCAACGTTATTTGAACTGCCGGTTGGAGAGCAGTTGGATGAATATTGAACGTCTTGGACCGCGTCTTGTTGTTGGTAGTACAGGTCCAATGTAGAGCGTGTGGTCCATCCTCCAAGCCATGGTTTGCTGCTTATTAGCAGGGAATGGGACCCAGGGATCGCCTGTATGTAACTGTTGAAGAAATCAAGAGATGCCGTATCGTGAGACTTTCCGGAGGCTTCCCAGTCCTGAACGAAACGACAACGATCCACAACATCCCTTCCGCCTCAATCCACCCCCGAAGGATGAGCGCGTCTCGCTCTCCGGACGCTCGAAACCCCAAAAGACTGAAATTGGATTCATCTGTCGATGAAGAAGATGATAGTGCGGAAGAAGGTCCTTCACTCCCCCCCGCAATGGACGCCGACACATCCTCCACCCAACACGCCCCGAAGGACACCGCAAGCGAATCGGACACGGATGATCACTGTGTTATATGCCTGCAGATGATAGTCGATAGAACCGTTTTGCCCGCATGCGCCCACGACCGTTTCTGCTTCGAGTGCTTAGAAATGTGGGCTAACCAATCCCGAAAGGTATGTCGCATCAAGCCGTAATCCACACGAACTCGTCCCTAACCACCCTGCCACTCTTCTTCCTTCTGCGGGAGCAGTGCCCACTCTGTACAGCTACCATTGGGCCGTATATAATACACGATATTCGATCTCAATATGATTTCTCAAAGTACCATCTGCCTCCCCTGCGATCGTCACCCCCGCCAGTCCTCTCATCATCCCAAACCAGTGTCGGCCGGCGGAGAACGGCTCCGCAGATACGCTGGGGAAGAGGGGGCAGTAGGAATCAAGAAGAGCAAGATGAATTTGATAGAGCCATAGAACGGAGAAAGTGGGTCTATAGACACGGCTTATTCGCCAAGGCAAGCTTCTATTTTGCTCGCAATGAATACTAG
>KN823038.1:153033-176170 GCA_000827465.1 Tulasnella calospora MUT 4182 | reverse complement strand
CAAGAATGAGAAGGAACTGCAAGAGCATTCAAGGATGAGGTGTTGAGGTCTAAACGTGGCAGCCGAGAAGTCCGTTATGTCCGGTGCGGGCTGGGAGCGAACACTCCTCCCTCATGATTTGTTTCTCCCGCATAGCCAATAGTTCAAAATAATTTCTGAAAGTGAAACATAGCTACTAGTATCATACAGTATAGTCATCAAAGGTAACTTTTACCTCCCTCCCCCCCTGGCCCAATATTAGATCAAAGCTCAATAGAGCTACGGTTAATCGGCTGCTTAGTCCACTACACCAGTATGTGACGTCGTTCCACCACCGATAAGCGCGCCAAGAGTACTAAGATCGCCCAACCGAATAAATTGACCACTAGGGGGAGCTTCTGTACCACCGACGGCCTGCTTGGGGTCTACAGGCTCGCCTTTCTTCCAGGTCGAGTCGTTCCACCCCAACTCATCCAGAACCTCGGTCAAGTCTTGCATCCGCTTGATACCGTCTTGGAGGGCGGCGACGTCAATTGGTGGGCCCACAGTTCCGGGGAGCGTGCGATGAGGGGAGAGATCGGTCTGGGGGCGCCGAACGTGTAGGATTCGGAGGGGAACGTAGCTGTTGGGGCCTTCCTCGGTCGACGATGCTGCGGCGGCAGCTCGGCCTCGGACCAGGTTAACTACGTTGATGGGGCTCACGGGTTCTGGAGTTTTCCAAAGTTTCAAGGCGCGGAGCTTGGGCAAGATGATCGACCTGGTTTCGAGAGCGGATGGTGGGGTCAACGCCTTGAGGAACTCGTCCGATATCTCTCCTTCTTGGATAACGAGTTCCTCTAACCCAGGTACGCGTTGGAGAAGGTCTAAGAGGCCCGGACCGTTTCGGTAAAGGTTTGGATTGTGGTCGTACGCTAGGCTGAGACGGCGTAGAGGGGCCGCTTGGACTTGGCTAATGCGGACGAGGAAAGACGCTATGTTTTCTGGGTCTTGTGAGCCAGCTCCTCCACGTGTGTCGCAATGAAAGTCCTCCAGATTGTTGGCGACGATCATGTCTAGTAGATGTTGGAGGGTAGGGCAATGTCGAGTTTTGATTGAGAGTTTGTGAAGGCGTGGCAGGCTGACGCCGTGCTCTGCGTGCTCTTCCGGAACAGAGGTAATTGGTCCAAGGGGAGGTGTCGCATGAAGAATTTGGGCTTGGTCTCTGAATCGTAGCTCAACGAGATCGAGGGTTTCGAGGGTTGGGCAGGCTTTGAGCACTGCGAGGAATTGGCTTTTGAGAGGCCATACAGCCTCCACGAACGGCACAGTCAACAAGTCGCTGGAGGCATCCGTATATGCCAGCTTGAAGTGACGCAATCTGGAATACCATCCGGTCCAGTCCCAAGGGATGGTCACTCCCGTCAGAGCCAACGCCTGCAACTCTTCGATAGCTCCTTTCCAGAACCGCGACAGGTCCTCGTTGAAGAGAACCTTGACTGGGGTGCCAGGGGGTGTCGGCAGCGATAGGCGGAGGGATTTGATGTGCTTTGCTTTATCTCCCTGTTCGCTATGATGCATGGCGTAGAAGCAGCGACGCAGTTGCTTGATGTTCTCAGCGGTGACGGAAATACTCCCCCAACGTTTGAATGCTGGCAGGACGGTTCCGATTGCGGTGAGGAGGTAGACATCGTGATTCAGGTACTGGCTTGACAGCATATAGTGCGCGTTGAAGCTGACTCTGAGCGGAAGTTCTTGTGAGCGAATGAGGTATTTCTGGGTTCGGATGAAAGGTGGTTTCTCGTTGTAGAAGTTGATGTCGCGCCAGAGTCGGGGGAGGTTGAGGGCGATGTCGCGCCATTGTTGTGAAACCCAGGTAAAGATGATTTCGGGGCGGAGGACGGCCACTCGCTTTAAGCCTGTGATACGTATAGGAGCAATGGTGTCTTTGGTTTTGGCAATATACTCAAAGACGAGAGCTAGGACTTCGTCTATCAGGCGACAGGTCTGTCAGTTGAAAGTCCAAGCCTCCAGCGCGTGGTGGGCTCACCTGGAAGCCTACTGACTGACGTGACGTCTGCCATCCTATTCCTTCTCCGAACGAGGGAAGACTTCGACAGTCGTGCCTGTTCTTCTACCAGGCCAATTTCAAAGATCCTGTCCCCAATTCTGTTGAAGACGTCGGTTACGGACGCGACGGAACCATCGTCCACGACTCCCATAGCCTGAAGAGGTGCAGTGTCGTTGAGAGGACACGCTCTAACTAGTTGTGCAGTGGATGTCATGTATGCATTGGAGGCTGAGACGAGGCTGTCCAAGTCGTGGTTCCATTTGTCTAAGCAGGACTTTCGGCGACGAGCCTCCTCTGTGATGGATAATGAGGCCATGTTTGTACAAAGAGATCTGTGGAGGGATTATGGATGTTTCTCAGTGAAAGCCTTAGGCCTCGAATCCCAGAGAACGACGTACAGTAGGTTAACCGATTCCTGAGCGTTATATGCGGTTTGCGAGGCTTCAGAAGGAGGGCAGGAGGGGACAAAGGGCGTTGTGGGGTTGGTAGCCAGTCTAGAACTAAACCGTCGCGTAGAACGTGGAAGGTTCGCTTTTAGGTCCCTGTCTCCTGACCCGTCAACGACCCAGTGACTCTCTGCTGGTCCTCCTTCGTGGAGCATGGAAAGTCACAGCCAGGTCAGTTCTAGAAGCAGCGAGAGACTTAACAAGCCCTAATTTCCGTATCACGACCTTCTTCTTTCCAGTTTGATGGTGCACTCAAAGAGGCTTGCACCTCATATCCACGGCACGCTGGATCTCTCTTCCAGGCCTACAATGACTTGAAATTAGGTACGGATAATTCTGGGACTCGCAGGTACTCCGACTGGAAAATTTCTATCTATCTAGCCCAGAAATGGACAAATATATCGATTGTGGATATCCCAGCCCTGAAACGCTCTGCCGTACGGGGAGATATGCCGGCTGCTGCCGAAACATCTGAGGAGAACTCGACTGTGCGTAATCACAGTTCCGATCCTTCCTCAATTCGTGTCGTTGATTTCTCTTTTCAGCTGCAATCTCGAATTGTAGTCCCGTGTACGCTGAGCGAGAACCTGTCGATTGAATGGTACACTAGAACCCATCTCGAAGGAGGTCTACGAACTGAAAATTTATCTTCAATAGGATAAACACGGTCTTCGATGCAGTGATACCACCACCCAGTGAGATCTACCTGGGCATCGTCAGTGATGACTCTTCTATTGTGTACTATAAACTCAGCAAAGGGATGGTCAAGCCTCCACAATGATCATATCCAGCTAGGCGATCCAAATCCTGCACATTACTATTTCAACGATCTTTATATTGCCCTAAAAGAACGAACGTGATAACGGAGGCTAATAACGCGAATTATACGAAATTAAAAGTCCGTCTATTGGACGAATATGCATCCTGTGCATCTGAACGCCCCAAATAATAATCCAACACGTCGTCTCCCGGAGACGATTCCCCAAAACACTTCGCAGAGCTATGGACAGTTGCTGCACGTTGCAATGCTTCTGTCACTCCTGGTACTTCACGGTTCCGGCTACTCCCAGCTACCACATCAGTGCCCAAATCCGCCGGGGGATTCCTATTCCTCCCTCCGTCAATCTCGAACCCAAGTCCTGCTAGCGGTTCGAGGAATAGAGGGTTTCCGGGGCCTACGACTGGATTTCGATCGAAGTAACCTGTTACCTCTTCATGCGGGTCCAAAGGCGTGATTGGGAGGTGATCCCGTGTCCTCGGTCCTGACATTGGCAAGTTTGGACATCCAGGGAAACCCAACAGCACTGCACCCTCTCCTCCAAGATCGGGTCTCCTCCTTCGGTGCAGCGTGAACGTAGTGCTGCTAACTGACGGCGGGGAGTAGGTTAAAGACTTGAACGTTGGGCCCTTGGGAGTTGGCTCCACAACCTGCTGAGGTGACGCTGTGGGAGTACAGCCCAAAGGTGACAGGGAAGGCGTCGTCGGAAAGCCTGACGGAGAGGCTGGTTGTAAGCGACTTCTGAATGAAGGCGGTGGTGCCAAGCCAGTTGGTTCAGGTGATGGTTCAGTTTGTACCGGCACAGCCAGCTTCCTCCGTAGCTCAATTGCTGGAGCCAATACAGGATCGAATCCAGACGCTTGTTGTACCGGAGATAACTGATATGGAAGTTGAGACCGGAATGGAACGTTCAGGGGAGAGACTGGGTGGATGGAAACGTCGGCGGACAGCGATCCATTAGCGGAGGGGATTCTAGTCTCGGGGTGCACCCGGGGAGTGCGCATCATAAGCTGATCCAACTCGAAAGGATCGTACGAGGAGTTCATCTCCCACACCGACCGGGTCGCGGGTGAAGTAAGGTCGATGTAACCCGGTTCGGCTTCCGTCCCTGCTGCGACTTCGACGTCTCGACTCAGCCCCAGCTTTCGAGAAGCTGACACCCAGCGCTGGTTCTCTGGCACCTCCACCGGTTCTTCTTCTTCAGCCAGCTGATGGAGCCTTTCATTGGAGCCCCTCCGAGATGGTTTCCGTGACATTGCTTGCACATCGTCGGGGCACGATGAAGCGATAGACGTGACTCTCGTGGATACAGTCTGCGTGGTAAACCGAGAAGAATCGGTAAAAGATGACAGCGATGAATTTCGGTTGTGCGCTGGCGCTGTTTGAGTTGGCACTGGTGGATACCGGTTGGAGATGTTCCGTCGGAAGGCTCCTGGAACTGGGGCTGGAGCTTGGGACTCGGCCTCTTGTTTAAGATTGTGCCTTGTCTTCTTTGAACGAAGTACTCGTGTCTCTCTTCGTGGAATATCAGGAAGCGGTTTGGTGTCTAAGTACTCGAGAGAGCTTATTGAGCTGTTGGCGGACGTTGATGGAGAAGCGAAAGTCGACGAGGACGACATGGAAGCCTCCTCCAGGCTCCCTGAAGACCTGGACGAAAGACCTGGTTGAACGAACCTCCCGTTCAAACCAGAATGCCCTCCTACGCGCAAATCACAACGTGTTAATGCCTCGATGGAAGATGCAAATGAGAGTTTAGACCAGGAATTGCCACATACCATCTCGTCTCGCCACTCTCCGATAATGGGTCACATACCCTAGTTGCTCTTGGGTAAGTGCTAACCGACTGGACCCTATGATATCGCCAGGACCGGGGGTCACTTGGCGGGCAGTAAGAGCGCGGAACGCATCGCTGAGCGCGCATGCGCGAGAGCAATAGATGTGGCTTTCATAGTCGTCCTCAGAGTCGGAATGATGTACGATAGAGTTGTTACAGAAACATCGGGTGGATTGCATGTCGGTCTTGAAGCTGTCGATAGGGTCGGTTTCTAGGGTCGATGGGGGGACGGCCTTCAGGGGACTGAGGCGTGTTGAGCAAAACCAGGTGAAGAGATAGCGACCAGCACGTTAAGCGGCAAAGATAAAGTAGGAAGTGAATGAAAAGAACGGATTGAGAAAGAATGAGAAGGTTGGGCTGAGGTGGCCCACAAAGACTGGGTGACGATGGCCAAGTGGGGAAAGGCGAGTCGAAAACGAAACCAGTCAACGAGCGGAGCAGTCGAAACCTCAACCGCGTGCCCAGCAATAGTAAACATACAAACAGTGGAGTGTGTGCGTGATGAATTGATTTGGCGGGACCATCCATGATCACTTGTTGTGGAATTTAGAGTTAGCTCGCGGAATTATATGCTGTGTTGGACGGATAAAAGCTTAAGGCTATCTTTGGCATCACGTCGACCAGCCCGCGCGTTTCAAAGCGATCAGAGCTTCATTCCTTATCGTATATAATCTTGACCGGCTTCTGAGGTCAAGCGAGACGGTCAGCATGAGTACGTGGCGGGGAAGGATTCTCACTTGCTTCGAGCTTGCGATCAAGTTTTGCGGTACGGTCACTCTGGTCCCGAAAAACTTCTTCCTGGACCTCTAACGCGGTTGGAGATGCATTGTTCTCTAAGTCCTCCACATCACGCTTGAGCTTCATCCCGCTCGCTTTCTTCATCTTCCCCGCGTAGCCTCCCTCCGAAGGGTCTTTAATCCACCTGTCTCGCTCAACGCCACTTTCGCCCCGCGTTGAGATTAAATGCGCTGGAAGCCCCTGCCTCATTCTCTTCATCGCATGGTTGGTCAACTCTCCACGGCGCTCGCGCTCCTTCTCCCGAGTCTTGTTCGCAATTTTTTCCCGTCGGGCTTGTTTGACGATCGCCCAAAGCTCGGGGGAAATAGTCATCTTGGCCATGTTTTCTTCTCTCCGAACTGACTCCATCACGCTGCCAATGTGTGCGTCGGCCAGGTTGACTACGAAAAACATACGGGATGCATTAGCCGTGCTTGGGCGTTACGGAGGGGGAAATACTTACCCCAGCTAGGATTTCGAAACTCAGAATCAAGAGATTTCCCTTTAGCTCGTTTATGGAGTTGCTCCTCGAAACTCCGCTCGTCTATCAGGTAGTCCTTCCACTCCTTGTAAACCTCCGAGCGGTCCAGCCTACGCTGACGAGCGTCCCGTCTCCGCCGAATCATCATGCTAATGTGAATTGGCTGAGGTTTTAATCGAGGAAGAGGCTTATTCGACTTGGAAGGTCGTAAGAATCCTCCGGTTAGAATAGGCCTGTTTCGCAGTTTTTCTTGCCATTCCTAGATAACCGACGCTAGCCTCAGTGTCTATTGGGTCGACGACTTGAAATGAATCATACAATTTCATCATGCATTGCAGCGTCCGTAAGCTCCTTTTTGCGTCGAGCGTCGAGCAGTTTGCTGTAGCGCTCAAGCACCGCGAGCCAATGTGGGTCACCATGCTTTGCTTTTGTAAAGACTTCGAGCCACTGCGAAATAGTTCGGTCAGCATCACCAAGTTTAGCTGTAGGGGTATCGCTCTCGCCTTGTGCCCTTTCAAAAGCTGGGTACGGGTGGCCTCTGGGCTTGTCAAATGACGAAATTTTCGGAACAGTGCGCCAACTCGCCACTGGACCTAAGAAAAAGATAGTTGGCCCCCGACCCCGGATAACAAATAGAGAGAATTCACCTTACTTCCGGTGAGGGTGATGCTCTGACAAGTCCTCGATACAAAGTCCAGAGTGTTGGCGTACGGTGGGCGGTCAAGCGAAAGAACGGCACCCGAGGACGATGCCGTCTCAGTGTCGATAAAACCGCGTTGACTTGTGATCTGCGCGCTAAAGATTCAGTTGATGGCGCCAAAGCGTTCATGATTTTGAGCTTGGACTTGATCGGTGGTGAAGGAAGCACGGAAGGGTCGAGCTCGGCTTGGCGCTATTTGTGCCGAAGACCGAATCACTCTTCACTCATGCTCCGTGCCGCCCAACACTCTTCAACCTCACTCCCCACTTTCTATCACCAGAATAACTTCCAATATTACATCTTATCAAGCCTGCTACTTGAAGTCAACATCGCTTCAAACGGAGAAGTAAGTTGGGTCTAAAGCAGGCTCTTCCGGATATACGTATACTGAAGGCTAATAGCAATCACTTTAGCGATATGAAAGACGGAGCAAATCAGGATCAAAGGCCCGCCTCATTTGCTGGATCACTCGAGGCTGTGATCATAGGTGGACACTCGTACACGAAGCACCCACAACATTGGTACCATGACGGCAGTTTCGGGTTCCTCGTCGAGGACACGGCGTTCCTACTGCACGGCAGCGTCCTGTCTGGGAAGAGTGCAGTAATGGCCGACCTACTCAGTCTCCCACAGCCTTCTATGTCCTTGAATGCCTCAAACGATGGAATCCTTGGGGATATGGTCCTTAACGGTGTCCCATTTGTTGCTCTTCACGACAGGGCGCTCGACTTCTCGAACGTTTTGGACTTCATCTATCCTAAAACCCTCCCACTGGCTCGTACGAACCACTTGGATGCTGATGAACTCATGGGAATTGTTCGATTTGCGGGCAAATACCTCATCGATGACCTCAAGGATTGGGCTGTCATGGAGCTGAGCGATAATCACCTCATTCTGCCACAAGATCACAGCTCCAAGTACTACTTGGATAGACATTACTCCAACCCCAACTTCTGTGTTGGAGTGATTGAATTCGCTCGCGAATGCTCGTTGCCTGGGTTTCTTCCTTTCGCCTTCTACGCGCTGGCAACGCAGGATTGGAACCGTAGACAGGCCGAGGACATTCTTTGCTTGGATCAACTATCGGTAGATGATCGCCACAGAATTCAATGTGGTCGTATAGCGTTGACCAGAGCTGTAGTGGAGAAAGGGTGCCAGCGGCCGGAGTATGGTATCGCTAGGGATCACTGTGAGGCCGAAGGGTGTCAGAGAGGTCAAGATATCTCGTTATGGACAAACCCAAGCGGCGTTTGGAATGAACTCCTTCTTCACCCTATTGAAGAACTGGAGATGAGGATTGGATACCAGAATGGCGGGTTCTGTGATGACTGTATTGACGAGATGCAGAATGAAGCCCAAGTAATTCGAGATGACCTCGTTTCCCGTTTGTTCGAGTTTTTTAAACTGGAATAATTCTTTGATAACTCTAACTTTGCTACTATCTGTATTCACGGTTACCTTCCAAGTACCCCATCGTGCGACAGGATTCCCATGCCCAGAGCGCCAGAGCTCCTCGTTGTGCTGAGGTACTGCTACTGATCAATTTGGTGTCAATATTACGTAAATTTGTGTTGGACAGTAAGTACTTGGGCCGTTTCTTGACTGCGCTAGACTTTGGGAGCCTTGTCCTTGTTTGTGTACGTGGCGAAGCCACCACACGGGTCCCTTCTGCGCTTAGTCACGGAACTCTCCGAATTTTCGCCTCCGCTCGAATCCCAACGTTCCGTTCTCCACGGCCCGTAATTGCATAAATCCGCTCTACTCCGGTCCCCCATTTATTAAGCTCGCGGTCTGCAAAGTGAGTGCCGGCAAGCCGGGTTAAAGCTGCCTTATGCGATGGAAATCGAGCTCAATAAAACCCCCTGCAGCAAGAATGTCTGCCAAGTCGAATGTGTCTCAAAACAAAGGCTCGGTATTCGCCAATAGTTGTTCGTATACCAAGCACCCGAAACACTGGTACGAAGACGGAAACTTCGGCTTCCTCGTGGAGGAAGTGGCATTTCTCGTGCATCGAAGTATCGTCTCCCGAAGGAGCTCGGTAATGGCCGACCTCTTTGCTCTCCCTCAAAGTCTATCCTCCGAGCTTGATGGAAATTTACACACCGTAGACTCAAGTTTACTTATCGACGGAGTTCCGTTTGTAGTGCTGTATGACAAGGCGGACGACTTTGCAAATGTCCTCAATTTCATATACCCGGACTCAGTGCACACTCAAATAGACGAGAGTCCCGACGTCATCGATCTCCTGGGAGTAGTTCGATTCTCCGGGAAGTACCTATTCGATAACATCAAGGAATGGGGCATTTCAAAACTCGAATCCGACCTAGTCCTGGTCCCCGATAAGGACGGCCTTAGGACGGCCTTACAGGAAGGCCTCTACTCCGACCCAGACCTATGTATCAAAGTCATCCTCCTATCCCAAGAATGCGATCTACCACAATTCCTGCCACTCGCCTTCTACTCCCTGGCCACAAGTGACTGGGCAAACGCCTCGCTCCCCAAAAATCCGCTTTGTCTCGATCAATTAGCCGAGGAGGATCGCAGGAGAGTTCAGGAGGGTCGGTCTGCATTGACGAAAGCGGTTATACAGAGAGCTCACAGTATGCCGGAGAACTCCTGTACTACCCAGAGGTGTCCGAGTGGCCGTTCGGATTGTCGGCAAGGTCTTCCTACACTCTGGCTAGATCCTGCCACCCGGTGGACGGAGCTCATCTTGCACCCTTTGGAGGAGTTGGGATTCCGACTCACACAAAGCTCCGGTGTTCTGTGCACATTGTGCCTCGGTGACTTGCACAGAACAACAAGAGATTTTCGGGATGACCTTGTAGAACGTTTAGAGGAATTCTTCCGACTATAACATCATGCTGAATGTTACGGCCTTCCTATTGCATGACTTTTATGTAGTTCTATCATCTAATAATCTGCTGATGTGTTTTCAAAACCTCTTATCACGGTTGTTGATGGTGAAATGGACATGAAAAGACCCATCAAGACAAATCCCTGTGGTAGTATTTGCTAGTGTGGCGACAACGCCACCAACGGGCGTTGTTCCGCCCCTATCCTTCAAATCCTAATCGTAACCACCTACATCTCGTGCAAGCATTGCTCTTGAGCAAGGGTTTGTATACCTGATATAGGTGGGCTCACTGTTCATAACTCAGAGGCAGACTGATCTAACATGTGTGAATCCTCATTTGACTCCATCAGTTCAATCTAGGCCCATCCTTCCAATGGTCGAAGAAGCAGCTCGCGCTCTCCCGCAGGAGCCAAACTCCGCTGCAATCCTAGAAAAAGCGGTAGTTTTCGGTGGTCGCACGTATACCATACACTCCCGACATTGGTACGATGATGGAAGCTTCGGATTTCTCGTCGAGAGCACGGCATTCCTTCTCCACCGCAGCCTACTTGCTAGAAAAAGTTTGGTAATGGCGGATATGTTTGGCCTCCCACAGCGTTCTTCGTCCTCTCCTGGGACATCGGATCACACACCGGAAACCATCAACGGCATCCCTTTCGTCATCTTGCATGACAAAGCCGACGACTTTACGCACGCTCTGGACATCATATACACAGGTGTTTCCATGACTGGACCAATTGAAATAGGCACAACAGCCCTCATGGGACTCATTCAGTTTGCAAACAAATACCTTTTTGACAAAGTCAAGGAATGGGCGGTGTCACGGATATTGTCCTCCCATTTACTTCTGGTCGTCGGAGACGCACCTTGTACATCCTCTCTACAAGATGCCCTGTATTACGATCCAAAATTCTGCGTTCGAGTCATTCTATTTGCTCGGGAATGCCAACTTCCTCAGTTTCTCCCATTCGCCTTTTACGCCCTAGCAACGACGGATTGGAGTCAAAAATCACCGGAGGATTTCCTCTCTATCGATCAAATATCTCCAGAGGATCGATGGAGAATCCAGGAAGGAAGATTGAAGTTGACGAAAAGCCTGTTGGACCGGGCTTACGAGATGCCCGAGAATGGATGCACTGGAGAGCCTTGCCGTGATATGACGTGTCGGAAAGGTTCTTTCTCGATGTGGATCGACCCCACAGCACGTTGGAGAGAATTGCATTTGCATCCACTTGAAGAGTTAGAGTTTCGACTTCCACTGGAATATGGGGTTTTATGTGAAATATGTCGGACGGACGTGGTTGCTGGGACCCGGGCTCTTCAGGATCATCTAGTTAGTCACTTAACCAAGTTCTTCCACCTCGATTGAATGTTTATGAAGGGATGTATTTCACATTTCGTTTTCATTTACGTCGCCCTTGGCGATAGGCTGTCTAGATAACAACGAGGACGAGCTGGCGTCTTACAGAGCCCATTTCTAAACCCCAAGAACGGCTCCTCCGAGTTGGTTCCAAAACCACTCATCATGTCTCAAGTTGAGATTTGAGACGAATTTCTGAGCGATGAATGCTCTAACTAATGGTATAAACAGCTGTGACCTGTGATCAGGGAGCCCCAAAAGAAGCCGGGGCAGTCATGGTGAGAGCATCGGAGGGGCGGGTATTTTGTAATCCAGAATGAGCTGAGAGCTGGGAGAATAAATATTTTCATAAATGAGGGACGGAAGATGTAAAATAAAGTATGGACCTAGACGAAAAGCGGAACACAAAGCAGCTTGGGAAGCCTGGAAAGCCGAAGATGATGACTGACAGAGGTGCGCGACTAGACTAATGTGGCTGTCTACCAAAACATTGCCCTCTCCCCATCCGCCTCTTCGAGTCCGTAAGTCGGTTTTAGCTGCGGGCGATAGTGGTTTCATCCGATTGGCTTGATCGGACCAGAAGAAGCACCACCTCTGAAACATCATCTTCTTGACCGGGTCCCACGGTTGCAGATTTACATAACTTTGCTCGTGTTTTCCCTCGATCGTCTCAGTCTTGACCATCCGGATCTGCATTCTCAGATCGTTGCACCATGCTCGCCTGATACGACTGACATAAAAGTCCTGATGTACGTGTTCCAATGCACGGGGTGCTCGACCAGGGACTAATTCATGCACGGGTACTACGATCCTATAGGTCCTGGGGTGGAATGGACGCCCCAGCCAGCTCAGGAGAATCCCACTCATCTAATGTCATGAATAATGAAGTAACCATCGATGGGAAACCGTACACCAGACACGACCGTCATTGGTACGAAGACGGCAGCTTCGGCTTTCTCGTCGAAGGGACGGCATTCTTCCTCCCCGCAGTCTTTTGTCCAGGCGAAGCTCAGTCATGGCCGACTTGTTTGTTGTCCCCCAAAGCCTGCCTCTCAGTAGTCAAGATCCTCCTGACCATAAAAATCCAGTCTTCAACGGGATTTCATTCATCACACTTCACGACAAAGCGGATGACTTTGCCAGCCTCCTGGATCTTGTATATCCGGCAACCATATCAAACAAGGCAAAAGATAGCTGGGACGCCTCACAAATAATGCAGGTTGTCAGTTTGGCCGACAAGTACATCTTTGAAGATATCAAGGAGTGGGCGGTGGGAGAGCTGGAATCTAAGCACCTGCTCGTCGGCGAAGGGGATCTGCCACTAGCCGCGTTACAAAGTGGCCGATACTCGGACCCCAAATTTTGCATCCAGGTTGTCCAATTTGCACGGAAGTGTGCCTTGCCTCAATTCCTTCTTTTCGCATTCTACTCCCTGGCCACTACCGACTGGACGCAAAGACTGTCGGGGGAGCCCCTTCTCCTTGATGACCTTTCCCCCCAAGACCGTTGCCATATCCAAGAGGGTAAAATAGCACTTATTAAAGCCGTGCTTAAAAGGGCCTACATTATGCCGGAGAATGGGAATTCGGGGGCGAGGTGCAGTACCCGCGACCACGCCAGGGACTCGGGCATATGGATTGATCCTCCAGGACGTTGGACGGAACTACTCTTACATCCATTGGAAGAGCTTCATTTCCGGACTACTATTCCGTATCCCATTCTGTGTGAACCGTGTCATGTAGATTTACTTCAGCGGACGAGAGAGTTTCGAGATGATCTTGTGGGTCATCTCAAAGAGTATTTCCGGCTCGATTGGGGCGTATCTTCTGGCATTGTACTATGCTATGTTAGCTTGTAATACTCGTAATCAGTAGACAGTGTACGTACCGGGGTGGCTAAGGTGCGTCACCGACCGAATCTGCTACTACCATCAATGCGGATGGTGTCGACCCACATGTCGTAGGGGCCTATGCTTCTGCATCACATTACAAATTAGATTTGACACAAATTCCAAGACGATAAATGCCCTAACTACAGGAAGTAAACCTAAATAGCAATAAACAGTTGTAACCTGTAATCAGGGAGGCCGAGAAGACGTCGAGGTAGTCGGAATGAGAGGATCAGAGAGTTGTATGCTTTGTCGTCCAGTACAAATTTTGAGATGAGGAATGGGGAGATGATGGTGAATCAGTGAGGCGAGGCCTGGTAAAATACAGGGTGAGCCATGAGCCGAAGAGCGGAACGCAAAGGCACCTAGAGGCTTGGTGATTTAGGACTTGCTTCTCACACGCGTAGGTGGCGGAAGCGGGAGATCACCACGTGTTAAACTCCGAACGAAGCGGGTCTCCCGAATGAGATCGACCCGGCCACATAATCGTGACTGAGGTCATCGTCAGGCACGACGACTCCGACGTGCTGAGCCAAGGTGCGCTGTTTCATCCCCTCAGCGTTTAACTCTGGCGCAGTTCGGATGTCGTAGTGCAGCAGCCAACCGTCAAGCTCCGTGAGAGGCATGTCGTAGATTTGAGAGACGGAAGTGATTGGGTGATGATAGCCCTGAATAATACGACACGCTCGTTGATTACTATGAGACATTGAAGCAAATGGCTTAGAAGGATTATGACATACAAGCGGCATTGTGAGGCCTGATATGTTTGGGATTGGAGTAAGAGGTTCGTGATAGAGATCCGCCAGACGGTTGTGTTCCTGTTCACCCATGCCCCAGAACAAGCAGGTAAGCAGGTCTAGCCCTCTTACGACTCGATTTAAATGGAAGCACGCACTCTCGATGCCTTTACTTCCCTCAGATATTCCACCCTCCTCGAGTCTTCCGTAACCGTCCTTGCGAACTCATCAATAACACCGCTTCCATTGGGAGAATGGCCCGCCAAAATCTGTACCCATCGTGGATCACTGATTGGAAGCGAGACTGGAAGTAGTTGGATCTGGTCTTGCGATGATGTCAGGGATGTGGCTGCTGTCGAGAGGGGGGAAGAGCGCCCCACGTTTCGCTGTGCACGACCGAATTCGTAGTCGAATGGACTGTGGCTGGAGGCGTGAGAAGAATATATTACTGAAGAGGGGGCTGCACCGAAATTTTCGAAGGCGTCGGAGCTTTCTGAGCTGGAGTTGGAGCGCGATGACGAAGGAGATGTCGGTGGTTGGTATGTTATAAGTGGTGGGGATATTCCGAGTATGGAAGGCGCCAACGATGAGGGAACAAACAGATGAGTCGATACGGGGGTAGCTGGAGGGTTCGTGAAATTGGGAGAGGGAGGTTCGCTGTCCAGCAATGAATAGGGGTCGGGAACGCATTCCCCATCGTGGTCCGAGAGGTAAGTTGGGGTCGACATATCTACGTGCTCCCCAAGGGTGGAATTTGGCGTTTAACTCCTTCGATAAATCTTTTTCTGAAAGATAAGTGAGTGTTGTCGGATGAAAGCCGAGGAGAATGGTGGGATGGTAAAGAATGGGAGGGAAATCTGAGGCAAGGATAGCCGAGGACTGAAGCTCAAGCGACCAGTATATATATACACCAGACCGAAGGATGGGTAGAAGGGAGGGCGGCAGAATTGCTCCCAAAGGCCGGTCCAATGGGCGGAAGAAGCAGCGACCCTAATCAACCCCTCGGGTTGGCCTCCACTGCTATAAGTGTTTTGTCACCCGTGAAGTCAATGAGGATTGCTGTGTGATAGAGGGGGTCCGGTGATTCAGCCTAGTCCTCGAGTCCGCAGCGTTCTTTTCCGGGGGTGCGTGGTCGACCAATGATCGTCGTGTGAAGGAAGCGTCGGCGACGTCATCGGTGATTTCAGATCAAGTCATCATTATGCTCATACCTCGTTGTCAGCACAAGCCGTGCACGTGCTGGATACTAGTCTACGGTCCAGGGATGCCGAAGCCGATGTGTAACTGGTAGTCAGGGAACCGAGGCAGAAGAGGGCCGAACACGGCAGATGCCTAGACCTTAAGCGCTCATGATCTGTCGCGCGGAGGGTCTGAGAACTTCGACCCGCGATGATATTAACAAGCCTCCTAGGTGCAAGTGACTTGGCAAAACTGCGCTTTCGTCTGCTCCTATTGCCACCGCGTCGCTCTTCCACCGAAACCACCACCCTCGCCATCAGTCCGCTTTATAACGCTTCCTCCGCTCGCTACAATGGATTCACCGCCCCTGCCGGGGACCTACGTCCCATATCCACCACATCCACCATATCCAGGCTACGGTAGGACGATTCTCCCCTTGACAAGCGGATGAGTGTTTCTCACAAACCTGTTATATATCTTTTGCGTTGATGAAAGGCCCACCACCCGCGAATGATTCAAATTTTCTGGGAACCCCTTTGACAATAAATGGGACAGTGTATTCGAAGCATCACGAGCACTGGTACGAAGACGGGAACTTTGGCTTTCTCGTCGAATCAGTCGCCTTTCGTCTCCACGGGAGTATCTTGTCGCGGCGAAGTCAAGTGATGGAGGACCTGCTCAGCCTCCCACAACCAACCTCCGACAACCCGTCCAACAACGACGATAACATTGTCGTCGATGGTGTACCCTTCATCAAACTCCATGACAAAGCGATCGATTTCGCTAACGTCCTGAACATCATCTATACCAAAAGTCTCCCTGGAGCCCCGGCACCATATCTACGCCGCTCAGACTTAATGGGCATCATAAGATTCGCCGGAAAATACCTGATCGACCCCATAAGGCACTGGGCTGTTTCAAAACTGGAAGAAGACTATCTGATGCGGGCTAGCGATATTCCATCCAAACCCAAGGAAGTGGCAAACGTACTCATGGGTCAGCGACACGAAGAACACATACAAACCATTGATTTCGCAAGGGAATGCTCATTACCCCAATACCTATCTCTCTCATTCTACGCCCTTGCTACTCGGGATGAGGCTGGATACAGTGCCCCAGAAGGGGCATGGGGTTATTGGGGAGCAACACCAGGCTGGCCTCCGCCTCCGCCTCCCCCCTTCGGGCCTGGCCAACCTTGGGGTGCTCCACCAAATTCAATGCCCGGCCCTCCATCGAGTTCTCAAGAAGGAGGTTCAATCGAGCAAATCCAATTATCGCAAGAGGATAGACGCCGAGTCGACGAAGGGCGCCTTGCATTGACCAAAGCGGTAATCCAGAAAGCTTTCGGTCGCCCGGAAAATTTGGGCAGCGAGCTACGCTGTAACAATGGCGACTGTCGCGCAGGTCGTCCAACCATGTGGCAAAACCCAGCTAAACGCTGGGAGCAATTGCTGCTGCACCCCTTGGAGGAACTGGAGGCGCGGTCTTCCATTCCCTATCAGCACTTGTGTGGGGAGTGTGCCGCTGACGTTCAGGATTGCTCTCGAATAATTCGTGACGAACTTGTCAAACAGTTGTTTACCCTTTTCAAGCTCGAAGACGAGGTTGGGCCAGATGGCGACTGTGCCAGTGAACCTTATGACGGGCCCGATGAGTACGGCCCTTATGACGGGGAAGATTGAACATGTCATACGTACAGCATATGTTCCATTAGTAATGTATGGACTTTGATTGTGAGATGTCCTTCCTCTCTGAAATTGACGATTGGGGTACGTTTCGGTATCTATGTAGTAACAAACAAATTAATCGCTTCTCCTGGGGTTTCTCGATCTGTCCAATGGATTATACACATGGAGAGTTTATTTGGAAACTTTTATGAGGAACTATTAAGGAGCTACTGGACCCGTTGAACGACGGAGCGACTCATGGGACGAAGCCTCAGGGTTGAAGTTTGGATCAAGCACAATCCGCAACTTGGGGTCTCTCCAAATGCACACTTCGCTCTCGAGGCGACTCGGGAGGTACGGAAGCTCGAGCACGTGTTGATCAAAGTTTCTAGGCGGGTGGGAGTTCGACCTACACATTTAGTAATTCATGGCCCTCCCGATCACGTGGAACTGCCGCGACAATATGTATATAGCGGAACACCCGGCCTGGGTTCGCATTTCGTTTCAACCGCCGCACCCCAGTCACAGGTTGCACCCCAAGTTAGTCCCCCATTTCTACGATGGAAACAGATCGAAAATCCATCCACTCAGGTAGGATAGAACTCGTCGTTATACTATCTCGCTCCTAACATAGCATGATATCGTTCAGTAATAGAAGCCACGGGCCCGCCTCAAGAGCTTCCCGACCTTGCCGCTTCGACTCTTCTTATACACGGGAAGCGCTACAGGAAGCATGAACACCACTGGTACGAGGAAGGCAACTTCGGCTTTCTCGTCGGCGACATCGCCTTTCGCCTTCATCGCAGCATCCTCTCCAGACGTAGCTCGGTGATTTCCGACATGTTCCGCACTCCACAGCCCTTATTTCCTATCCCGGAAATATCAAACTCCGGGGACAACGTCATCGGAGTCCCCTTTATGGAGCTGCAAGACCGAGCCGAGGACTTTGCCCACGTCCTGGACTTCATATACCCCAATTCCCTTCCAGCAGCCCAGACCGGGCACCTTGGAGTTAAGGATTTGATGGGTACTGTCAGGTTTACCGGAAAATACCTCATCGACGATCTCAAAGAATGGGCGATCTCGGCTTTGGATGCACGCCTTCTACCATCCGCAAAGTTGTCGCTAAAGGCCCTCCGGGAGACTCCCTCTCTGTACGCAGATTCAAAGTTCTGCGTTGAGATTGTGCAATTCTCGAGGGAATGCTCCTTACCGAAGTTCCTACCCCTTGCCTTCTATGCGTTGGCCACGGCAGAGTGGGACCAAATCCCTGGGGGTGTGTCGTGCCTCGATCAGCTTTCGTCACAGGATCGGGCTCGCGTTCACGAAGGTCGCCTCGCACTCAACAAGGCAGTTCTTGAAAAGGTGGTTAGTCTCTCCGAGAAGCTCCCTCGTAGGGAAGATTGCACCCAGGGGGATTGTAAACCTATGGAATGGGTCAATCCAAGCATCCGATGGAAGGGACTTATGCTGCACCCTTTGGAGGAACTGGAAGTACGAATTGAGTCTAAATTTGCCAAGTTCTGCGTAGATTGTAAGAAAAATGTGGTCAACAAAGTTCAAGCTGTTCGCGACGATCTTATGGTTCGCTTAACGGAGTTTTTCAAACTTGAGTCCACGATTGTAGTTACTAATGGGACTTTCAGGTTTGACTGATAATATTGGCATTACGTGGTGTTGACAAATGTGTAATACATTTTACTCGTGGAATTATCGGTTAACACTGCTCAGGTGTGCCGAATGTGAGAGGGATTAGAGAGAAAGACACCCGCGCTACGTATCTGCCTTGATATACGCGATGTTAGATGGCTGCATGCGGTCCAGTCATCCTTCCTCCTCGAGGTAATACATATACTTAAGGTTAGGAGCCGATGCATTAAATAGTTCTTATCTGCATAAGTCCGGCATTCGTCGTGAGAGGTTGCTGAACGTTTCCAGAAGCTCATCGAACAGAAACGTGGAGAGCCAAAGTGTCTGAACCACACTTTAACGTGCCCTATATCACGTTGGGACTGCCCAGAGATAGACTGAATAAAATCGTAGCGGGGCACACGCCAGTCCCCGACTCTACCCTAAAGCGTTAACACTGATTTCATTGCTGCAATGAGACGAAACGCGCATACTCATGGCTGATATAAGAAACACGTTTTTCATTACTTTTCTTTTCAAATTTATTCGATAAATTAGCATATTACCCGAAGCTATCCTAAATACCATCTCGTGATCTAGCGGCAGCGAGGATTCTAATTACATGAAGCGAGCGGTCGACGCTTCAAGCTATGCTCATTTCGAAATGCACTCGTTTCTGTTGGAATATTTATCGGAGAGGGGAGGACTCTTGTCCGAGGGGGAGAGAAATTAATACGAATATTCCATGTATTTAATAGTAGATAGTAATCGAACTACTATTTATACTAATGCTAATGCTCCAAAGGGTAATGGGAGAAATGCGGGGGGGGGCATTTCTCCTAGTGGGAATCGCCCTATCCCACTCCCTCAGATATTCCCAACAGTTTCCGCGGTATATGACTTCGGGAGGATTTGAACGTCCGCTAATGAGCACAGATAAACTCCCAGAACATTAAGGCGGTTCCGTTCGTCCTTAGACATCCTACATCGGTTCCTTCGCTCTCTCTTCTACATTATATGGAGCACTGAGAACGATACAACCAATGATAAGCGTACCACAAAGTATCGCACGAAAATCTGGCATGCGTATTTACTGGAACTAGGGGGATTTAAAACCTCATGGAGCGGTGTTCGCTTGTCGCGCTTGCGAGTGCAGCGAGGAGGGGCCCGGGGAAGGGGTGCTCGCGGCTCACAGCTCGAAACCGGTGTCAGAGGTCCATTACTCATCAAACTGCTGCATGGTACGAGCAGACCCTTGTAAATAACAGTGAGCAGCTGCCGGTGAAGAAATGAGCATGCCTTCAAGTTACAGTATCGGAGGGTCATCAAGGAAGCGGCAATTTTCAGCTCACCACGACTCAGTGCTCACATGCAGGCTATATCATCAACATCGTGTAACATGTTATACGTTACAGTCGCCCAAAAGGGATCTAGTCAAACAGTCCGAAGATGGTCTGTGCCCTGGTTTACCGGCGGTTGATTATCTAAGCCAACCACGGGATGGGGATTCGATGCAGTGAAACGCGGCGTCCAGCCTCAACAAAACCTACTACTACATAGAGTCGGGTTGATCGTATTGTAGACGACTATATAAGCCAGCCACGGGGGTGGGAAGTCGATGATAGGTATCCAGAGCCGAGATGATCATGTGGTCAAAGAGATAATGCTTCGGCCAACCATAGCAATTTTCGAAGATATGGTGGCGCAGGTGACATACGTACAAAGGGAGCTTTCAAGCCATCCACGTTTGGTATAGGAGCTAGTGGTAAATCAGCGATGTCGGCTTGCCTGTTGTACTCCTGTTGTGCGTGTGCAGGTAAAAACCTGCGCAAGTCCAGCATTCATCGTGAGATACCGCTGAACGTTTCCAAAATGCCTGAACCCGTGCCCGACCCCGTTGGGCCTGACCGTAGATGGACTGACTAAAGCCTCATCTTGACGAGAAGCCTTTGACGCGTGAAAACGAGTGCTTTTCGTTCACCATCCTCTATCTCCGAATATGGTAAATCTGAGTCCCTCCACGTCACATGCGGGAACATCCCCCGTAAATAATGACGTCATACTTTGAGAGCACACATGACCATTCTGGATATAAATATCCAGCTGACTCCTTCGTGTTGTTCACATTTATTGCGTTAACGTCCTTCGTCTTCAGTACGCAACTACCTCTCAGTCATTGATATGTCCTCAAAAATGAAGGAAAAAGGTGCCAAGTGCCCTCCCTACAGTAAGCGACATCGTGTGGACACAACTCACCGAGATTATTCTCATAGTCCTCTTATCAGCTGCTCCTGGCGTAGGGCTAACCTCGAACTCACAGGACTTATCGAGCGATCCTCTCGTCATAAGGGGTCGATGGTATCGGAAACATAAATACCACTGGTACGACGAAGGAAATATCGCTTTTCTCATTGAAAACACGGCATTTCGCCTTCATGGAAGTGTCCTCTCGAGGAAAAGTCCGGTGATGTCGAATCTACTCAGCATACCGCACCCCTCCCCTCCCAATCCCTTCGACGAGTCGGAGAAGCAAGATGTCATTATCGACGGAGTACCGTTTGTAGTGCTTCACGACAACGCCATGGATTTCGCACACGTTCTCGACTTCATCTACCCGAAGACGCTCCCTGGAGCTCGAACCGGACATTTGGACGCGCATGACTTAATGGGGACGGTAAGGTTGGCAGGGAAGTACCTGATTCAAGATCTCTTGGAGTGGGCCGTCGCCAAGCTTGGCAAAGAATTCCTCCTGCGCCAGGACCATAGCTCATTCGCAAAGGCTTTAAAGGATGCCAAACGCTATTCAGACCCCAAATTCTGCGTTAAAGTCATTCAGTTCTCCAGACAATGCTCGTTACCACAGTTCCTCCCTCTCGCCTTCTACGCGCTGGCGACAGCGGATTGGAGTGCGCGTCTCGGAGCGGTAGCCTGCCTCCAAGAGCTATCGTTGGATGATCAGTGCAGAATCCACGAGGGCCGAGTCGCATTGACAAGACTAGTGTTGACTTGGGCGTTCCCCATGCCAGAGAACCATGGTGCGGTTGCCAAATGCAGTTCCTGGAGTTGTAAACGCATTAGTCCCGCCATTTGGGAGGATGCCAGGGAAAGATGGGAGAATCTTATGCTGCATCCCATCGAGGAGTTGGATGGTCGACTCTCCCTCTTTCACGAATCATTATGCTCGGACTGCAGGATGAAAATCGACTGTGGGACGCAGGAATTTCGAGATGGTCTCGTTCAACTCTTAACGGACTTCTTCACTCTCGACTAGGAAAACGAAAGGGTCATCTATGTTCATCGTTTCATTTTAGGCTCTCATGTCCGGCAAAGGACAATCTCCTATGTAGCTCCTTATTCCATAGTTCTTGACCGACGACTGATCGGGAAACCTGATATTACTAGGTAACGTGAGGCGATGTTTGCTTGTTCACTCATGTACTTCGTATTCGTGTATAATAAAGCTGCAAATATGATGAATTAACAAAACACGGTGAAGTGGTATGCGAGGGAACCACATCCTGTGTGTGGCACGAAAATATATACTAAAGGGAAACTAAATTAAAACCCCCTCTCGCTAGGAACGATTTTACAGCCCATCTAAGGAAGGTTGTTCGTGTATGCGAAGAGGAAAAGTCGTATGTCCCAAAATTTAAGCAGGGAGCACGGTACCGACGCCGAGGTGAGTGGCTAGGAGCGATCGGGTCCTGGTTTGACCGCTATCGTCTGGTGTGAGTGAAAGGCCGTAATGAGCCAGCCATGCTTTGAGCTCGACCGTAGATAGTTTTTTGATTTGAGAAACCGAAGTGATCGGGTTATTGTAGCCCTTGTCAAAGGGCCCCACAGTCAGCCGAGGCGGAGCGACTTTTGAAGAGATGGTGGAGCAGGTGACATATGTACGTACAAGGGGAGCTTTCAAGCCATCCAGATTTGGTATAGGAACTAACGGTAAATCAGCGATGTTGGCTTGCCTATTGTACTCCTGTTGTGCGCGCGCAGCGATTTCGAGTCCTAGTTAGCTAGTCCATCCCCGCCTACAGTGAGCTATGTGTGAGTGGATGGCGCACCCTTTGCCTGTCGATCGCCCGCTGGTAACGCAACCTCTTCGAGTCTTCTTCCACAACTCGTACTAAGTCGTTGGTCGTCGATTGGTTCCAAGCTGGGTGGGTTGCCAGTATTTGCGTCCACTCGCGCGCATCCAGTGGAAGCGAGACGGGTAGTTTTGGTGAGCTGCTTGGGAAGTATGACGGCGTCGACGGACCCGGTTTTTGCGCGGCGGTGGTCTCAGTGTTGATGCCATCGGTAGATTCATGCTCTTGGTCGTCGTAGTTCCGGAATCCTGGAAAGCCAAGGTCGTCGTCCGAGGATTCATCCGAAGCCGTTGATACCGGTGATGCAGGCTCCGGTGGTGGGTGTGGTGGGGAGACGGGGGAAGGTGCAAGAGAGGGGTCAACGGCAAGTGTAGTCGAGACTGGAACAGGGTCCAGCTCAGGGATGTCTCCGACCGCCAGCACATGCATAGAGGGCCCACTGCGATGATCCGATGAAATAGAGAGAGAGGACAGATACTTGTTCATCCACTTGAAGTCTGATCCCACTCGTGTTGGTGCTTCAGCACGCGAGTAGCTCTTGGTAAATGAAGAGGGGATTTTTTGTTTTCTGAGAAAATGTTGGAATGTGGACCGGCGATATATATACCTTCGCCAGCGTCTGGGCAACGGGGGCGTGGTTACCGCGGAGGAGAAGATGATATATCGCCGCCGGTGTGAGCAGTAGATGAG
>KN823038.1:101552-122888 GCA_000827465.1 Tulasnella calospora MUT 4182 | reverse complement strand
GTCCTGCGGGTCAAATGGACAAGCAGAAATCAGATTGCTTGGTGAATCGGAGCCAAACGGACATGCAATGCCCAAACCAAGTCTTGGACAAGAAATGCGTAATTATAAAAGACTAGGACTGTCACAATGAAAGGGGCTAACAAGAAACATGGGCTGGTTGAATCCGGTCTTTCATGGCGCGGGACGGTGAAAGACTAGCCAAAGTCAACGGTAGAAGCGTGGGAAAGGAGGACCTGTTAACGAGCGGCGCGGGCCACGAGGGCCAGGCAAGCTGCAGACACGAGACGATGCTTGTTGATGCAAGAGGCAATGGCACTTTAGGCGATTGAAGAATAAAATAAGAGCAGAAGGGGGATTTAGCAAGAGGTAGTTAAGGAAAAGGACAAAGCACGGCAAAAGGGGGGACGCCGGGAGGAAGAGGTCTGAGGGCGTGAAGAGCCGAGCGAGCGAGCCGAGTGAAACAAATCAAGTCAATCCCAAAGGAAATTAGAGAAGATAACTAGAAGAAGAGCTCTAAAAGGTTCAACTCAAGATGGTCAAAAAGCTTAAGGACTAGTGCATTGTGGGTTAAGTTCCTGAGGGAGGAAGGATCAGGATTCACTCTGAGTTCTATAGTGGAGACCGAGTGGTAAAGGCGTATCTTAACTATAGATAGTACGTGCTAAAGAAAGGAGAAGCTACCATTGAATGGAAGAAGGTCGGGACTCGGGACTCGGCACCCCAATCGAGATGGAAAAGAACCGGTCAAGAGAAAGATCAAACATCACAGCTGACCGTACAACAACCCAGGTTTGAGGAGCATGAAACCAATAGCAAATGAGTGTAAGAAGACAGGCAACAAGAGATGATGGCGCAAAGGCAGAGGAGAGTGTACAAGGGGAACGGTGGGAAAGCAAACAAAGCCATCGCGAGATGCGATTTTTCTTTAAGGTGTGGAGACCTGGTCCACGCTGTGGCTAGGAATTCCGAAACGGGTTGCATGGTCATCCAGACACCTTTACTTTAGAGCGTAAAGATTTCATACTCGTTTCAATATGGCGAATTCATTACCAGTATTACTGAAAGGCTCTCGTTCAAGCCCCCTGATTCCCTAGCTCGTCCCACTCAGTCCCTTAAAACGTTAACCCAGACGACAAGCCTCCTGCAAGCGGTGCGGTTCGTCCATCCTAGTCGACTCGAACTTTAAGCGGCACCTCAGTGAAAACAATGTACGATTGTACCACAGATAACGGGAACGAGTAGATGTACAGAAGTAAAGCTAAGGAAACATAGTTCAGAAAATTAACACGTCAGAACAAAACCCTTTCTAATGAGCTAGTACTCAAGGAACAGAGGGTGCCTTCGTCCGTCATGGCGGAGCATCTTGAAAGCGCATGAAGGAACACCTCATATTGATACCATTCTGATTCGGGTGGATCGGGTCTGCGCGAAGCAAATGTCAGGACTAAGCTACACATTGACAATGGCAACTCACACAAAAAAATAAGCCGCTCTCATCAAAGGCCATTCCTCTTGCCAGTGGCACCAACGTCCATCAGGGTCTCGAACTTTGTGAGCTTTGTTCTGAAAGGGTGTATTTTATTAGGCTCTGGAGAGGAAGTAAATATGAAAATTGAGCAAACCTGTATCCGGCGAGAGACATTGTCAAGATCCAACGTAAAGTCGTTAAATATGTTACGGAGCGCAGTGCGCTCCCCCGATGCTTGGAGAGTATGAAGCCAGAGCTCTGGTCCATGGGAAAATAGCCTATGAACTGGTGGATGGAAAACTCTCAGGAGATCGATATACTCGTGATGAGCGAAGCTTGAGTTGGCTTGATAAATAGTTCGAAATAGTGTTAGATGCTGCACCAGCATACTCGGAACGCTTGCGGGAATACTAGGGTCAGCATATATTAGGTTGTGTAGCATGCACTCGTCTAACTGGAGTACGTACTCGCGTGCAGCGCCCCAAACTATGTACTCCTGTTCCCAAGCATGTGCAAGGTTGAGCTGCAGTTTTCTCACTAGTCGTCGTGCTCCTTCAGGAAGTCGAAGGCTTCGCAGAACCGGCTCGTAACAGGCAACCAGGGAGAACTTGTGCTCCGTACTGATCGGCGACTGCTCCCGGTCAACCGCTACGATACGGTTGAGACAGCGGAGCATGTTGATCAAGATTGTGTCGCAATCAGCAAAGTCTCTGCATTCCGGCCCAACCAAGACTTCAAAGGCCTTCTTTAAGGTCCGAATCACATCGTCCACATTGCTGTTGTAAAGAGAGCCGCAGATAAACCTGACGAAATGATTATCCCGTATTTTGGTGACGTACCCTCTGTATGCATTCCTCAGGGAACCCATTGAACAATTTGCGATACCTTTGAGAATACGGAGATTAGAGACAATCCACGATACAACGCAAAACAGTCTCCAATCTTCGCGCTCCAAGTGACGCGAATAGAGAGCTAAAGAATTACAGAACTTTTTGATGGTATCATCTGGTGGTGGGTAGGTGTAAAACTGAAATATTTGAAATACAAGGGTGCTCCTCAGCAGGCAGGTAGGAGAGTCGGAGAGTTCGTCACCCGGGATTAGAATTTCTGTTTCGTGGAGTCCGTACACGAGCAAAACCAAATCCTGAAACGACCACCAATTAACATCCCGTATAAGCATGCTGTGAGCTGCAGCGGCACAATATAGCCGTCTCGCGGCCGCTGCCATATTGACTTGATTGCGACCCCGGAGCTGCGACACCCTGGTGTAAGAGTGCCGGAACTGATCAAAGAAACGTTCCTGGAAGAGCGGATCACTCCACAACTCCTCCATTTGAGTGGCACTTGAGATTCCAAGGATGTTTCCCGTTGCGCATAGGAGGGTCACTAGGTCGTCCGAGGCGCAGATGGCTCGCTGGATAGCGACGATTTGCAGTGACTCCAAGCTTTCTTCTTCCCTGCCTTTGGTCAGGAATTGCAGCCAGCGCCTCGGGGAGACAGCCCTCATGAGTTTCTTTAGGCTCTCTAGCCTTGCTCCGGTGGGTGTATCACTACACCTGGAAGATGCATCAGTGGTGTCACTGATGGGGGACGACCGCCGAATCGTCTGGATCTGGCGCTCCAGCTCTGCGATGGTAAACAATCGTGAAATAGAGCTGAGGAGAGAGCTAAAACTGGACACAATGGCCGCACCGACGGATTTGGACATCGAAGGTATAGAATGAACGCCCCAAGAGAGGAGATGCGAAAGGGGACTTTGAAAAGGGCAGAAAGCGTCCCACAGGGTACAAAGTGCGCTCCCGATGAATATCGAAAGGCCCAGGTACACGGGGATTTCAATGAGGGTTGAGATCGGGGGACTGAGAACACGGAGGTAAATTATCAGGGCCACGCAGAAGATGATGAGACCACTTTGGAGGAGGGAAGGGAGAACATCATCTAGAATGAGCTCCAGGCGCCATCGTTGAGCACCAAGGAACCGCTTCATCTGTTCCCACCGCTGCCGATCCGGCCCACCTCCGCTGCGTTTGCGGTAGTAGACCAACCATTGCCGACCTAGCACCGCCAGGAAGGATGATATTATTGCGAATGCTAGACTCGATGCGAAGAGAATATTGACCGCGAAAATGTCACGAGACGGTGAGAACGTCGACGAAGGGAGCGCGGAGTTGATGAGAATGGTGCTATTCACACCAGTTGCTAGCTGCCATAGGATTGCATTATTCTGGGCGAGCAAAGCGTTGGTGTCGTCGCAGAGGTTGGGTGATAAGAGGGGGAGTGTAAAGGAGAGGAATGTGGAATTGATGCCGGCGAACAGACCCGCCTGTTGTACAAACGGCGTTGTACGTGAGCAGGTTAGCGCGCGTAGAAGTAGCAGAGTAGGTATGACGTACGAAAATGAGCATTCCATCCAGCTGCTCCTTCAGACTCTTTGTCATATCCTCATCTATCTCGTCCGCAAGCGCATCATAGGCACGGTGGAATTTGCCGCCGTCCAGTCCAAGCTCTTCGGGAGGGTCAGGTATTCGAAAGGATTGTGCATTGAGAGTAACGGGAATATCTGAGGACATGTGATGTTTTGTCGACGGCGATAACACAGTACAGCGCCGTTCGTCAGGTTTGAGACGCTGATGGAGGAGGGGGGACAGAGCAGGCCCGAGTAAGCTCCCGCATCTGGTATTTATAAGCCCCCAACGGCGAGCAAAAGTCACATTTTGCATGAAAGATAGTCCTTTCGGTACGTATCGGTGCCAGGGACAATACTAACCAATGGTACTTCTTGAATTGCAACGCGAGGACGTCCAGCTTTTTATCAAAACCGTGGAGCTTATCGAAGCCATCCCCCTCCTTCTATTAAGTATACGTCACAACCTGAGATTAGCCTCGGTGCGATCCCAGTCCTGCAGTTTGGGCTTAGCAGTACGATTGCTCGTCACGGCCCTGCTACCCGGAGATGAGACCCTGTCTGTCATCGGGTCTAGGCCCTATAAGGAAAGTGCATGCAAGTGGTTCTCGGGCTGGTTGGTGGCTCCGATGAATCCGCATGGGTCCCTTGTCCACGTTCGAAGGCAAGGTTCTTGACTCTCCAATCCCTGTGGCGTTATCGCCGATCCTCGTGCCCTCAGCCGCCCGTCGGACGGCTTTCGTGATAGGCCTTTTCACCCGTCGGTCCAAAGATTACTTTCATAACAATAAGACCCTCAAAGCACAAGGATCCACACTTCAAACCTATTCCAGCCGGGAGAGAGGTCGCACAAGCACTTAGTTGGGGCATCTGGGAATCAAGGTGTTTGTTCAGGGGCATGCCATCGGGCATGAGGCGTCGCATTGTATTATTAGTCGGGATTAAGGGTGTTCCAAGGGATGGAAAACCAAATTTCTCAACCGGATCTTGGAATAGTCCATATGAACGACGGCGTCCCGGCTACAGCCTGTGCGCGACGTCGGGGCACTCCTCTGGCTCCATTCAAACTCCCTTGCACATTCCGAGCTCCTGCCGGTGCTAACCTTGCTAGCTTTGTTTTTTCGGGATACGGAAACGGTCAGGAAAAGGAATAGATCGAGCCCAGCAGCTTCGTCAGGCAGTTTCGTACCGGTTCGTGGCCTCCAGCTGCTCGAAAAGAAAGTGGAGCCGCTTTAAAAAAATAAGTTGAAGGAACGTTTGGAGTCCCTGAAGTCCCCCATGCATGCTTGAGCGTTTCGTCTCGAAACGAGTTCGACGCTCTCTTGTAAGTTCAACGACATCTGTTATCTCGACCGCCTTCCATATAGATGCCCTCCAACGGTCGCTGAAAAATAGGGTAGGGGGACCGGGCAGCTCCGCAGGACCAGGTCGTGTTGTTCATCCGCCTCAGTCCGCTCAAAAGCAGCTAAGGATCTTTCGAAATAGAAAGTCTCCGGTTGATTCGGTTATCTAACTTATCACTGAGCTGCTTCCTGATGATCAGGGCATGATGGAGCTGCGGCGGGTAGCCGCAGGCTGTGAAAACAAAACAAACACACCAACCAGCATTATGAAGACCGGTTTGGTTCATTTATCAAGTCTTCATCCTCATCTTCTTCAGTGCTGGTTTTCAAATTGTTCGCGATTCTCGCAAGGTCACGAACACGAGGCAGAGTCGAGCTGTATACTGTGCCACGGCAAACTGATCGTCAAAAAGACAAGCAAAGACAAACCCCGCCAGGACTCACGTTAGGTGTCCTCCCTTGCTTCTCATCGCACCAGTGGAAGGTCTGAAATAAACATACGAACCTGGAGGGCGACGAAGGTGGACAAGGGGAGAGGTGGTTCTCAATCGCAGCGAACCTGCATCGTCGACCCGCGTCCAAACAACTTGAGACCCCATGGCCACTTTGTCCCCATTCCTGATCACCTGGATGCATATCGAACCCAAACGCGTAACTTGGTTCACGAAGCCTTTCAGACTCAAGAGGGGGAGTTTGGTGTTCTAATACAAGCTATACATGCGTGCATAAACCCGGTGAATAGAAGCAGCAGCGCTAGCAATACCTACGCACCGTCGAGGGAGAGTTCAACGGACAGCCCATGCATTACAGGATCGAAGTCCAACCTACTAAATAATTCAATACAAGGAGAACCTCGAGTACCGTTTTCAACTTGAAGATTTGGAAGACGACGTGATCTAACTCTCCATATGGCCATACCTCCGCGACCGTTTGTCGAACGTCCTCAACGGAGAATGAGGTAATGGAGCAAACCACCTACCACCCCTCGACGCCCTCCGGCTCCAATAGTATCCATATGCAGCCAGTGAACGAAACGCACGACTCTCTTCGTTGGCGAACTCGAACTCCTTTTCAGCCCTGCCCGCGCCGGCGGTCATGGCTCTCACTTAAGCCAATCCCCGCTCTTTAATGTTACCAGGGAACTGTCAACGCGGAATGCATTTATCTAATACATCTATACATGCGTGTGCAAACTATGTAGGTACAACGGAATATATATAGTAAGAGCGTCTTGAGTAGTAGCGCAAAATGTACGAGTCCTGGGGCAAGCAGTTTCCCCTCGCCTCCCTCCTCCCGCCAGCGGAGAGTTGAACCAACAAAGCCCATGCATTGCAATAGCAAGACCCATCATTCGAAAAGGACACCACAAGTCCGATAACCAAGATAACCAAAGCAAAACCTTGACCCGGGGAAGGGGGGACTTTTAACATCCTCCAAAAAGAACAAAAACCAAGAAAGCAAATCAGCCCCCCTTTTTTTTCATGATCCCGACCGCAGCTGCCCATCCTCCGCGACCATCGACGTCCTCAGCGGCGAGGCAGGTAACGGCGTAAACCTGCCCCCACTACTCCTGGACGTCCTCCGGCTCCAATAGTCTCCAGACGCAGCGAGGGAAGGGAACGCGAGTCTAGTCGATGGCGATGGGGGGTTGGAATTCGACACGTAAAACGCTCCTGCTCCTCTCCCAGGTGACGGTGGCGGACTATTACTCCCACCTGCCCAGCTGAACCCGCCTTTCTCCGGATCCCTCGAGCTCCCGGCGTGATCGTGCTGCGGCTGCTCTCCATCCGCTTCGGGGATCGAGTCCATCCTCCTCCTAGTCCTCGAAGATCTCCCAAACGAACCCCCACTGTTCCTCCTTCCAGCAGCCTGTTGAGCTTTCGCTTCCTCAAGCCTCTCCGCAGCTGGACTCCACGAGAGGTGTTCCGTCGGGTAGCGCGAGTCCCGTCTGCTCCCACCACGAGAGACCATCGTTCGCGGTCCGACCATGCCAGCCATGTTAGCTTCCCTCCGCCGCTGCTGGCTCCTCCGCCGCAGAACGACGCACACGACTATGGCGATGAGGAAGAAGAGGACGATGCCGATGATGATCCCGCATGTGGCGGCGGTGCTGAGGCGGAGCGAGGAGAGTTGTGGGAGAGGAGCGTCGGCGGATTCGGATGAGGCGGTTGGTGCGGAGACGATGGAGGTTGTTTGGTCGGGCGTCCAATCGCCGTCGTCGGTGGCGCCTGGGAGGGTGGCAAGCGAAACCGTGCGTCAGCAGTTAGACGTCGGGAGGTTGCCCTCACAAAGGATGAACGAGAAAACGTACTGGGCTCGGCTGCGCTAGTCGCAATCGGTACCGTATACCTGTTCGAACAAAAGAAAGAAAACCGGTCCGTGAGTTTCTCGGTTAATCCAAAGCCGTATTCCCGCTTCCGGGGTGCATTGCCACACAAACCTGATAGCCCGCAACTCGGCGATGACGTTTCCAGACGGGTTCTCCGCCTTCGATGGTCCGACCAACGTCACTGTCAAGGTGTGATCGACGTCCGGATCCAATCCGTCTTGGGCCATCCAAGGGTAGCGACAGATGACGCGGGTTCCATTGGCAGGCACGGCGTCGCAGTTTTCGCGATTGATGGTGGTGTTGAACAGGCCGTCGACGCTGATGTTGAGGAGACCTGGCCAGCCGCACGCTATCGTGCCGTAGACGTACACTGCAGCACCTGTATATCACGTTGGTAGAGTGAGCCAAAGATAGGTCGGGATGTGGATGCCGTGGGGTAAGTAAGGCTCGGGGATAAGCCTTTGGCGCCTCGCAGCCTCACCTTTGAATGAATAAGCAAGCCCATCGCCAACGGTCTCCGTGACGAAAGCCGGGCCACAGTCGTCCGAGGTTGTCTTCCAGTTCTACAAGTGTGGTGAGCGTAACAGAGAGGATAGGGTGGGTGGTAAGCGTCGAACGGCCAAATAGACCCCGGGGGTGCATCGGTGGAATACTCACCCTGTAGAGTAAAGTGGAGCGAGGACCCGACAAACGATTAAGATCTGCGTCTCTCGATTAGATACTTATAAGAAAGACTTGCCCATGAAAGCTAAGGCGCCAAGAACGGTTGGGACAACGAGGAGGGGAAGTCAGGTGCGTCAGTCCAAGTTGCAACGCCTATAGCGCGGGACTCACGAAATCCCAGCATCACGGCCGTTCCCTGGAGAAACCTCGACGTTGTGGAAGTTGGCGACCACGATACCTACCCATGCGAGGACTACGATGGCAGGCGCTCGCATCGTTGAAGAGGGGAGTCGATGGCGGGGACGTGCTTTGGGTCGTGGTTGGCAAGAGGCAAAAGAACATAGAGTAGATATCGCCCCAAGCGCCAAGCGTAGTGCGACAGGGTCTCTGAGAGAGGGTCATCTCGGCCCGACCATTTCCCTGCCACCACGGCTTGTCCGCATACGGAAACCTAAATCCGAGTTGTGGCTGAATTCAACTCGTGTCGCAAGGATTTGCTTGGATTCGCCTCGAATTCACAACCTGGTCACGTGTGACGTCATAGTGCGTCAGGGATGGCAACACGAAGCATCCCAAGACACCGCACGTGGCTATCAATCTTGGCCTTGGTCGATTACAGAAAATTCAACAAAGTACCAATAGCCACACGAGGAACTTTGCCGAGGAACCGCGCCGCGGTGTTGGAAACGAAACACACATCATTAGCGGCATTCCACAAATTTCCAGATATGTACACTGCGCCGAGGTGTTAGAAATGAAATACAGATCGTGAGCGGCGTGTCTCCCATTTCCAGAACAGCACATATGACGCCCCCCATCCTGATGTTTCCATCAAAGAAGTCGCTCGAATAGCTGCGGCAAGTGCGGCATCAGTCAACTGTGCCCGTCCATGTGTACGTCTCAGACTCGGCAGGCCTGCAAAGTCGACTTCTAGAAGCCTGGGTATGCATCGAAAAAAGGTCGGGCCCCACTCTAAAACGCCACGATTATGTCTTCCGGCTGCCTTCTCGGCTCAAGTATAAAAAATCCCTGGCGGAGGCCGGAACACGAACGTTCGAGCCCCCCCCCCGCCCCCTGAAAGAAGGCGGCGGCAAAGGCATTCTTACCGGATGCGAATTTATGAAGCTGCCGATCAGCTTACTTTCCTCGGCATCTTCGTACTTGTCCCAATGCGCTCTCAACTCCGCCTATGTTGGTAACCTTTCACCTTTCATCCGACACTGCTCCCTGATGTACTAACAACAACTTCTCCAAAATGTACCAAAGTGCTCAGAATGTCCGTGAAAATAACATCGGTGCTGTCACAAGGAATGACCGAGGGTTTTGCAAGGAACCACGCACCCTGTACCGGGAGAGTCTAAATAATATCTCTGCTATATAAGTATGAGAAATTATACGAAATCCACTGACAGATTCACAATTTCTAGGGGAATAACGTCCCTCTTAGGCGCCGTACAGAACGCGTACGCGTCCGCCAATCCACGTGTAGGGATAACTGTGCTGGTACCAGCTCCTCAGGCTTCTCCGTTGGAGCCAGGCGAAGAACCGCGGCATTGAACCGCCGATCTGTTTAGAAGTGAAGTCGCAGAGCGTTAGCGGCGTGCCACAACCTTCTACCAGCACATATGACGCCACCGCAACTTGTAGCTCTCCATCGCAGAAGTCGTCGTCAGAATAGCTGCGGGCAAGGTTCGGCGGCAATCAGCGTGTTGCCCGTCTTTTGTGTACGTCTTTAGACTTACTCAGGGTGAGAGCACCCGACTTCTCGAAGCCCTTGCTCAAGGGGTCGAGCCCCCTTTACGTCTACCTGAGACGGCCGGAAGCTAGCGGCTCAAGTATAAAATCATCTCAAATCAGCGTTCTTGCCCCTGACGGAACGACGAACCTGTCCCCTGGGAGAAGACGGCGGCAACCGCATTCTTACCGGATGCAGATCCCTGAAGCCGTTGCCGATGTTACCCTACTAGGCGCCTCCGTAACTGTCCATGTATGGGCCCTCACCTCCACCTGTGCTGGCAACCTTTCACCTTTACTCCGATGCTGCTGCTTGGTTTAGTAACAGGAACATCTTTAAAATGTATCAAAACGCTCAGAATGTCCATTAAAATAAAGATAGGTGTGATTTTACGGCTTCTATAACTGCCACAAAGGAGAGATGACGGGGGGCGTTGCAAGCAACCGCCGACCCTGTAGAAGGAAAGTCTAGACGGATGGTTTGCCAACAATTTCATCTACATTCTGCATGGACCATCTCGTGTTCCCAAGTCATCCAAAGTCACCCTGGGTCAAACGCTCTCGGCAAGTCTCTCGTACGGTTCGACTCTCCTCTTTGCGCTCGATTCCGTGCTACTTTGTAACACCCGGGTAGCCCCGAATGAAACCTCGTTCGAAAACGATTCTCGCAACGCCAGGATTTCTTCCATGGCAGCGAAAGACCAATCTGTCGTCCTTTGTCCGGAACTTCCTCATGAGGCTACGCGGCGGCGGGCGTGCAAGAAGAGAATTCCGTAGAAGGCGCAACGCGCCAAACCACCGACTCTAATCGTGTTGGCCCGCAGCCAAGTGGACACCAACGAAATCGGAAAAAAAAGAGAGGCAGCTCGCATGAGGTAACCCAAGTAATACAAGGCAGGGATCTCGCACAACACGTGAAGGTACCCCGGAGTGATAAATGGAAAAAGGTCCTGGGAAGGATGACGAGGCCAAAAGGTTATCACATTCATCTTTTCTGTTGCCGCTTCGTAACAAATGCAGTCAGCTCTCAAGTCACAACGAAGGATCTTCTTCTCTACAGGAGTCTTCTCTTCGAACTCACGAGAGGAATTCCACAGTGTTCTCGAATTTTGGTTAGAGATCAGCCAGCCACAGGGGAATCGTAGAGAGAAACCGGCGGTGAATATGATCTTTGGCAACCCTCGAGCCAAATCACCAGCAGCTCGACGGACCTCGGTCTCAAGAGCATAGAAGAAAGACTTTCCCGTCGCTCCCAGTTTCTTTTCGGCGGAATTAGAAACAGATACTGCGGCACCCTGTATAATTCGATAAGTCTATAATAGGACGGACTCAGGCTTAAAGCCCTTGAGAACCAGAGTCTCAGAACGCTTCCAAAGGCACGCAGAAAAGATGCTTCATGAGCCAAAAGATGTTTTGTCCCAACAAAATGATGCTGAGCTCAACGTTCGAATGGTAGACAAATACCGGAATAATCCGGCTGGAAATATGCACTCATTCAAACATTCGTGTACCTTCCCTACCGTACCTGACCATCCTTTCCTCAAGCCCCTCGTCCAAATGAATATTTGAGAACGTCGGGGTGGTGTCACAGGTCAATCGGCAGCGATCTCCGGTACTGGGAGGAAGAGGGGCAAAGGAGTTGAAGCCGTTTCGAGGGTGCGAACGGACGGAGGTCTGGAGAACACCATGCTGTCACGTGCAAACGACTTGTGAGAGCATAATCGAGTCATCGAACGGAGACGTGACACAGACCAGAGAATATTGAAATCCGCCTTAGGTCCGAGGGCTGCTGAGATCAAAGTCCGAAACCTCGCTTCACCCTCGAGGCGCTGGCGCCTCCAGCAACCACTCACTCGCTCCCCCCTCCCCTCTCCGCTTCCTTCGGTCTCAACTCGTACGGCAAGCCCAACGCATCAGTTCAGCGAAGCACCATGAGCGAAAAGGACCTAGAGAAAGCGAGCGACACTCTCGTAAGTACTCCCATCGATTTAGGCCCGTGGCCGATATGATTCATGAGGTTTCGCAGGAACAAATTGCTCCGGCCTCAAGTCGTACAGTAAACCCCAAGCATCAGAGAAATGTCATGAGCCAAACGAGCCTAAAGAAAGAGAGCGACGCTCTCGTAAGTACTCTCGTTGATTGGAGCGCTTGCCAGAAGATGATTCATGTGTGGTGTCGCAGCAACAAATCCTTGACAGTCTGGCCCACCTGCTGATTAACCCCTCTCGCCTGACCTTCTCAGGTAAATATAAACCCGGATTTGGGCCTAACAGTGAGGTGTCTTTAGGAATGCTGGATGGGTCTTCGAAAGTTCTCGTCAAGCGGCTGCGACTCATACAGTCATCAGGAGCCTTAGACATGGTTCGGATGGCGACGGTACGTGACATCACCTCAGAACGCACCGCAATTATCGCTCAAAAATACTTTAGCGGTTTGCGAGAGCACTAAAAACATCGGCGAAAGCGAATCATCCGAATATCATGAGGCCCATCGGTTACCACCTGAGCAGTAATTATTGCATCGCCCAACTTGTATCTCCGTACATGGTCAACGGTAACATCAAAGACTACATGCTACGAGACCAGACGGGTATAGAAGTACGACTATACTTTGTGAGTTGACATATAGACCCGTTTCTCGAGTGGCTCCCCAACCTCTCGGGGGGAAAACTTCGTAGGTGCGGAGCATAGCCTCAGGGCTGGCGTACTTGCACAGCTGCGATCCGCCTATTTGCCACGGGGCTCTAAGACCTGTAAGCAATTTTTAATCGTGATTTTCAGCAGAGGGTGTATTTAACTAGCTTGCAGGCCAATGTGCTCATCAACGATGAACCCGACGTAGTTCTCTGCGACTTTGGCCTAACCACCTTCGTCGAGGATTTCTACGCCGAATCTGGAATAGGCACGTCACAGTCACTCAAAGGATCCATCAACTATATGAGCCCGGAGATTTTCCAAGAGGTTGAACCCGAGCATACTCTGCAGAGTGATGTTTGGGCATGGGCATGCACAGCATTCGAGGTGCGTCAATCAGCAAATATATTAAAATTCTCGTTTGACAAACAGTCCCCCCTGGATCCCAGATCATTACTGACTACGCTCCATACTCCATTCAAGCCCAAGGCGGCGGCAACGTTCCATCCGCTCCGGCTGCCGACAACCTTCCTGGAAGGGTGGAATTGTTGGGCGGCCTCGTCCCTGAAAGCAATAAGCCATTCCACGGGAGCTTGGAGGTTCTGCGATCTGCATTCCTGGACTGTTGGAATCTCAATCCCGATGAGCGACCCCTCATTTCTTCAGTTCTGCGGGATCTTTCTTCACCACCTCTTGCAAGATCACTTCTACTTCAACAACAGGCCGCTGGACGAGTCGAACGAAGCCAGCAGATAACGAGCCAACTGGCCGTAGAGATCCGAGCTGAGCCACTCTTCGATCACGTAGGCAGGCCCCAAATAGAGGCTGTCATCTGCCCCCCAGCCCAGGCCCACCAAAATTGGGTACACGATATTAGCTTCGCTCCAGATGGGAAATGGCTTGCAACATGTCTCCATGACCAGCTGCCGAAGCTTTGGAACCTGGAAAAAGACTTCGATTGGCTATCACCGTTCTCAGAAGCCAACGGAAGATTTTTGTGGTCCCCAGACAGCCGATATCTGGCTTTAATCGGGAAACAGGGTCTGCATATCTGGGCAAAAGAAGTGAGTACCATCCGCTCGCATAGTTAACGACCTGATTGACCGGGCGTAAAATAGTGGGCAACAAGCGAATTTTATTTTACTAACACCATCGGCGCAATAACGTGGCTCTCGAATGGCGACTTGGTTATCTTGAGTGAGCAGCGGATTTACGTCATGGTATGTTGAGCCTTTCGACGACATTATCATCGGATTTCCCATTTCTTGATACCCTTTATTAGAAACTTGATTCAGAAAGGTGGAAAATGGAGCCCCAGAACTACTGCGTTGATCCCCGGCTCAAAATTAACGAGATGGCATCAATTCCGAGCGATCGAGAGGGGCATCCCAGGTGGGTACCTTTTAGAACGAAGTCAGAGTAAAGCTAGTGCAATTGTTGTAGCCGTTTCAGGATCGTCTTAATGGCTGCCGGTGTTGCCACGGCAAACAGCCTCTTTGGGTCCGCTCGCTCGTTGATAAGTAATACGTGGCGATCCCTGACATCCGAGCCTCCGGTATCGAATTGCGTATTAGGCAAGTGCGATTAATTGGTGAAATTTCTCTCTCATAACCCTGTCCCGCACAGCCTACGACGTTGACAACCAAAATATCGTCGGCGATATCCTTCTAACAAACACACCTCAACACATCACGGTTACTCCAAACGGAGAGTTTGCCATCCTGTCGGTTTGCGAGTCGGAATGGAAGGAATAACTGGAACTATGGAGTATTGAGATACCTTCTAGTCTGGAAGAGCCTCTGTGCTTTAAATTTTTCCACAGATACCACCGTGGTGGACCAGACCCTAGGTTAAGCCAAGCTGGCCGAGCCATCGCCGCGTGAGTCAGTCCTCGGTATTCTTGGAATAACTACTCAGAGCAGATCTGCCATAAATAGAGATGAAAAGCTGGTAATGGCGACCTTCCGAAGTAAGAACTCGCGATGCGGAGGGTGAGTGTTCCGTACTCATTTTAATGAATCTTTTGCAGACGGCGACACCTACCTGTGGGAGACCATGTCCAAACGCGCAGTCCTCGCTGTCAAGCGACGCTATGGTTATAAAGCTGAATTCCACGAACCCGTTGTATCGTTTTATAATTTGGAAGAAGGTGCAAGGCTCGCTTGCGGGCTTGGCAACGGAAAAGTAGTTATCTGGAAATGGTAGCGTTGATTCAAATTGCCCTCTCCTTCTCCTCCCTTCGGGTCAGTGCAAAACTCAAACCAAAGCTTGAGCATCAGGGCGCTGGGCGGTTGGGTTTCTGCCCACGGCTCGATGTATGGAGTGTTCATCATGACAATGGGAACAGCCCTAAAGATCAATCTCCTGCGCGCACATCCGGGTTTATGATAGCTTGAATAGCTTGAGAAAATGATTACCGAGGCTTGCGCTCGCATTCTGTGCTTGGTTCTGTGTTGAGCAAGCTCTGAGCAGCCGCTCCCCCCAAGTCGATCATTCGCCTCGCTCCCCCACTACCCACTCGTAACATGGATAAGAAAACATCAATGACCTGTGGTTGCATCACTGAAGAGGGGAGTTGATGCGGACTTTCTTTGGGTCGTGGTTGGCAAGGGGCAAATATTTGTACCAATTCGCCAACGACCAGTGACTGTATCTCTATGTTCGCTATATATAAGAAATTACAAATGACAGATTCAAAATTTCTACGGGAACAGCATCCCTCTTAGACGTTGTAGACAACGCGTCCACCGATCCACGCATAGGGATAATTGTGCTGGTACCAGTTCCTCAGGCTCCTGCGCTGAGCCAGGCGTGGAACTGTGGCATATGAACCACCGAGCTATTTAGAAATGAAACGCAGATCGTTAGCCACCAATTTCCTTTCCAGACCAGCAAATATAACGTACCACAACTTGATGCTTCCCATCGAAGAAGTCGCTCGAGTAACTGTGGCAAGGTTTGGTCGTATCAGCGCGTGCCCGTCTTTGTGTGGGTCTTAGACATACCCAGGGTATAGAACAGACTTCTCAAAGCCTTGATATTCATCGAACAAGGTCGAGGCCCACTCCCAAACGCCACCGTTATGTCCTCTCGCGCCGTTCTCGACGTCTGGAAGTTGCGGCCTAGGGATTCGAAATTCGAAACGGTCAACTTCTCGTCCCGGCGACCCCCAAACTTGTGGTGGAAGAAGAGAGGTAGCAGAGGTACTTACGGAACAGGGTGCCAATTCTTGAACCCGATGTTGCTCTCCTCGGCACCTTCGTACTTGTCCATGTACGTTCTCAATTCAACTTCAGTCGGTAGCCTTCCGCCTTTCCACTTGGCGAAAGCCTCCAAATCGTCGTACGCTGAGGCAAAAGGCCAATTCGCCGCGACCGACATCGCAACGGGACCATGTAGCGTTCGAACCTGAGCGAATAGAGAGAGAGAAAGCACCAAGTTCGGTTCAGCAACAAGGGTCGCCCTTCCGCTGTTGATTGACTCTCACCTGCACATTTCCCTCTGAATCAAGCACCCAAAGCCCCGGCAAGGCGAATCCTCCATCTTTCCTCTCCTTCATCCAAAAATCGTGATACTCTCCATTCAGGATCGGCCTCGTCTCGATTTTAACCGCCTTCTCCCCCAACTTGGCCGTTCGCTTAGGGCTCTCGTTGTCCCACCCGAATTCATGCGTCGGCGAATTGACTCGGTCAAAGCTATCCTCAGTTTCGATGTCGTCGTGGCCGAGCGAAACTTCAGCAGTCGCTTCCAGCGTGACGGTTGAGGCAGGTATCGGCTGAGACCATTCGGGAAGCTTCTTGAGCGTCTCCCATTGCGGCTTGGCAAACCCTGTTGGGGGTATGGTTCCATCGACGTCTCCCGCCTTTTGAATGAGCATGTACAAGAGAGTCTAAATACCAAACGAACAGGGTAAAAGGACCCGTCAGGAACGCTGCGCGGACTGTACCCAATAATCAAACGTACCTCTGCATGGAACGCTTCGTGCTCCCAAGTCATCCAGAGCACCCTGGCCAACGCTCTCGGGAAATCTCGTACGGTCGATTCTCCCTTGCGCTCGATTCCGTGCTCTTCGTATACCCGAATCAACCTCGCTCGAACACGATCGCGGAACGCGAGTACTTCTTCTAGGGCAGGCCAATCTTCGTCTTTGTCGGGAACTTCCGAATGGGGCTACGCGGCGGGATTTAAAAAAAGACCTCGTTTCAGCATACAGAACCCAACTCCCCAAGCGCAAACCACTCACGTGAATGACACTCGGATCGTCTACATGCGGGTCGATCCCCCGCTCGAAAATATCCTTAAAGTGCTCCGGTTCCGTGTGCCCTTCCTCCTTTTTACCCATCCTCCTCAACACCCTCGTCAAATGGATGTCCAAAAAAGTCGGTATGTGACCCAGGTAGAACAAGCACTTGTGTCGCAAATCGATCGGTTTGGTGTGGAGCATGGATGGGGGTATCATCTCGAGCGTGATTAGGTCCCATAGTGACCAGAGCGTGGACCATTCGGCGAGCGTTGGTACTGGCGGGAAGGAGGTGAGATGTGTGAGCGGTTGGGTGGGTGCGATCACGGATGCGGACGTTGTGGTAGTGGTGGTCGGAGAGCTGGTACGAGGGAACATGAAGGGTGGGCGTTCGAGCAGCCACATCGAGTACATTCCCTTGTTATCCATCCACCTGTTGATGACTCGGAGGTTTGCAGCGGAGAATAACGCGAGCGCTTCAGCGTCCGAATACTGCCAGGAGAGAGGAAAAGGTCGTTTATCAACAATGAAACGTCAAATTTCGACTATATCTCGTCCTCGCACCTTGTAAGAATACTCGATCTTGACGAGTTCGCCTTCGTCGAATTCGACTGGGGTTTCGGGATTTTGAGGACGGTCGATATCGGGGGGTACGATCACGACTTGCTTTCGGGTCGAACGGAAGTAGCTTTCGTGTCGACCTGGTGTCAGAAGGAGGCGAGGTGAGGTGTGGCGTTGAGCGGAGAGGTGTGGAGTGAGTGGGTGACGTCAACACGTGTCAGGTCGGACGGAGAATAAAGTTAGCATTGTCGTTCCGAAATAACGGGACCACCACCCGCAAGTGGGCAGGCCGTCCCAATTTGATATTTTGTTGCGCACCTTCAAGTTCATTCCACTTGCCCTCAAACGTCCATCCATCTTTGTTGAAGATCTCTCCATAATCGCGGTCGACCTCTTCTCCACGGCCTTGCAAAACGCGTTCGGCTACTCGAAGCCCGTTCAGTTCGAACTTGGCGGTCCACCCTGCGGGATCGTTGTACGCGAGTTCGATGGTCTTGCCGTCGTTTCGGTGGTCGAGACCTACATTTAGATGAACAAAGAAAATGCCATCCTGTCTCAGCTCCAAGCCATTCAGAGATAAGAGCGCCTCCAACAAACCTAAGAGCAAAGTGTCCCCACTTCCAGGACGTAATGGAAGAGATTTAAGGAAGTCGACTGCATCTGGGCGAGGGAAGTTCCCGAGAGACGAGCCGAGGAAGAGGATGTGCAGAGGGGGGTGTTCCGCAGAGGTATCTCCAAATTGCGAGGTTGGCGACGCCGGTCGAGAAACGGTGATTCTCACTTCTTCTTCAGCTGGGTGCGAAGTTGGTGGAGTGTGCGTGGACATGTTCGTCGACGCTTCGTGGTCGTAAGATCCGGATAGGCGGTCCGACGCGGAGTGGGTGTCGTCGTCCTCGACGGCAGGGGAACCGGGTCGAGGAGTTGGTGTTTGGCTGGACGTGGTGGTGAATACGGGGTGGAGCTCCTTGATGTTCTCTTCTCCACAACGTTGGGAGACGCGATTGTCGTCCTCCTCGGGGGTGGCGTCCTTGACCAAACCCCCAGTTCGAATGAAGGCGAGGCCGCCATCGTATGTCCCCCACATACCCTTCGTGGCGACGCGACCGGCGAGGTTGGATCCTATGGTGCTGGAAACGACGCCGAGAGTGCGTAGGAGCTCTTTGCGCTCGAGATCGAGAGCATAATACGTGATGGGGGCTTCGGCGGGGGAGGTTGGTTTGGCAACGGCACTGGCGAGAGCCAGGAGGATGTGCGAGGTCTTTCTCAGCGACCTGAAAAATATGAAGTTCAGTCAGTCAAGTCTTCAATCGATAGCACCTGAGTTTTTCGTACCCAGCACCAAGTTCGACGACAATTGCCTTCCCATCCCCTTGAACGCCCATGAACTCGACCATCTCTTTTGCATAGTCAGTCAGGATCTGCTCTTCGGCAGCAAATAGATAGTATTCCGGTGCATGAGTGGTCAAGTCATCGTATAACCGGAGCCCACGCTCGTCGTAGAGCAAAAGCGTGGGGAGGGTTCGTTCTCGGGGTGGTTTGTAGAGACCCGCGAGGATCTGCGTCCTTAACGCCGCTATGGCCGTGGAGATGGATTCTGACGTCTGCTGTTCGCGGACATCGACGATGGCGGGACCGGATGCAATGGGAACGAGAGATTGCGCCATTGGAGGGGAAATTTGATAGCGTGCTATTGCGAAAAGATGATGCGAACGGGGGGGTTATAAGCAGCAGGGGTACGCGGCCGTGGCGTTTTTCGATCTAAGCCGTCAATCATCAGTCCCCCCAATCGTGTAACGCTACGTCATGCAATGATGGAAGGAAGATTCGAATGTCATTTGACTCGAAGGATGAGCGCACGTTGAGGGGGTTGGTACACGACGTCCTTCGGAAGCCGTCGCGCTAGATGGATCTTAGCCCACATGTGCGGAACCGTGACGCCGCGTTTCTCAAGGTCCGCTAACTGATGCCTCCTCCACTATCTGCTGACCAGGGACCGCGTTGCTGACAAACCTCAATGCCGCCTGCCCTACGACTACGAAGGCGTTTATCAAGACGCGGGAAATTGGAGAAGCGGCTGTTATCTTATCGAGGGTGGGCAGACTAAATGGCGCGCTGCGGAAGCTCCATGGCGCAATCGCAGAGAAGTTCTTCGACTTCAGGAACTGGAGCAGCAACGTTGATCTAGATGATAGCCGAGTGCGCGGTCCAATCGGCCGCAACGACGACCAATCGGAGGCAGCTACACTGCAACGGTGGTCCAGATCACGAACGATCAGGCCCGCTCCGATGCATACCGGAAGCGAATGAGGTTGTGAGAGAAATGCGGCGACAGGTTCGGTGGGACCGGTATATAATAATAGCATCAATAAAACCGTAAACGGCAAATCTGGAGAGGGTTCACGGTCAATCCTGCGGCGTTCGGCCTTACTAAGCGGACTCACACTGAGCAAAACTCCCGAAAGCGGCAATCCATAGGCGTTTACTTCTTTCCCTTGTTTCTCTTTCCATCTTCGGTGAAGTTTCTCGCCTTGCATTTCCCACTGACGTTGGCCTTTGTCGGCTTTTTCGATGATGTTGCTGACAACGCGCGTGTACGCTCTCCCCGGCCCCCGCATTACGAACCAGCTCCTCGAACCCACCCGTCCCATTCTCGGATTCCTCACCACCGAACCTCTTCTCGAACCTCCCCATTCGTCCAGCTTCGTCGTCTCCAGCTGCGATTCCATCGCTTCCCGGCGCCCAGAACGGGTTGTTTGTCAGGTCCCCTTCAATCGGATCGTCGTCCGCGGAGAAGGGGTGAATATGCCAACGCTGATCCGTCAGATAGGATGACACGTTGCTTGAATTGGGGAACCTTTGGGGGCGGTAATATTGGTGCTTTTCGCAAATGAGAGCGTCCGTACTATGGGGAGGAACCGTTTGATCGGTCACCGCTTTGTTGGCTGAGAAGTTGGCCCGAGTGCGAAGTCTGCCCCATTTTGGCTTGTATTCTAAGCATAACGATGGCTTTTGGAAGACTAAAGCTGAATAGAGAATGCAAGGGACGAAAGGTGAGACTTGCGGGATTAAGAGATCAGAGGCTTCCGAGGCGAAATGATGATGTCAAACGTGCTTACTCTAACGATCAGCATTCCCACTATATCCCAATCGACCCCGATGTCTATGTCATTCTCTGGCCAACGATACAAGGTCCCTTGCATGATTGCCTGCTAGCCACTCTCGCACCGGATCCTGCATGAGGCGCTCCTTTGATGCCGCTGACAGATTGAAGGTGGTAAGTTAGCTTGTTGACACCCTCTGCTGATTTAGGCAACGTCATATCACTTGAAAAATGCATGTGTGAAGTACCTAGATTGTTGAAGTGCTCTCAACTAGAACAAGGGTTGGTCAATAATTATTGATGGCCAAATCAATGAGATGCCGTGTGTGAAGGAAATGATGGGCATTAAATTGTTCTCTGCCAAGCAGTCCAAACAGCCAACCTTGAGATTTAACAGGCTTGTGGTTTAAGTTTGCAGTGCACGAATGAAGCACTCAATGATATTACTAGAGGAAGATATGCGTGGAAATGGTTGTTGCTCACATCTTGATTGATGGTAACAGTGCATGACTCACAAACTACTGCAGAAATGCTTAGGGGAGTGTCATAACCAACACTTTATGTCCATGTTATCTCCACTTTTCTCCGCCCAAACCCCAATAACCCCAAGCTATATCTGGATTGGGACAAGGAACCCTCATGTCCGCTTAACCCCATTTCACGTAATCTCCGAAGTAATACCGAAGGCCCAGGCCTCCAGAGGAGTCCATACCCCTCCACAGTTGCTTCCATGCTCCTCCGCAGTGTCACCTGCGGAACCATGCTTCTATCTGATTCATCTGATGTTTTTACATCATCTCCGCAGTAATACCGCAGGCCCAGACCCCTGGAGGAGTCTATGCCGCCTCGGCCTCATGATGC
>KN823038.1:81154-98652 GCA_000827465.1 Tulasnella calospora MUT 4182 | reverse complement strand
ATGAGGAACAGATCTCCTCATTCCGTCGTGGTTATATACTAAGGAGTGGCTATGCTAAAGGTGTACTGAAACAGTAAGGAACGTTATGGAACATCATGGAAAGGCTTACGCGTCGGATGAGTAATGACAGCATGGTAGAGGTGAGGTCGATGAGTAAAGAACGTGAGGGAAAGGTGAGGCGATGGTGTTCCCGGAACTGGGCCAGAGATGTGTCACGTGATAGGAAAAAGGAGGTCACGTGATGGGATTGTTGATGTTGGTGATGACATGTGAGGACAAGGTCATCACAACGTGGGTATACTACGGATATCATTGGAATCGAGTATATTCACGACTTCAACGACCAAACAGCGCACCTCCATGGTACTCGCTTCCTTTTTATCGATGGACACTACTCCTATTGCACTCTAGAGTTCCTAGAGTTCACTGAGGAACACAATATTATTGTTATTTCATACCCACCTCATACCACTTACCGGCTTTAAGGTCTTGACGTTGCATGCTTCGGACCACTGAAGATCTATTGGTCCCAAGAGTGTGATAAGTACTGGAGGTCAACGGGGAAAAGAGTCAATAATGATATCTTCCTCAAAATATACTCGCGCGCCCGCGCTCGCGCTTTTACCGACCCTACAATTCGCTCGGCATTCCGCACAACCGGCACCATCCCCTTCAACCGAGATCTCTTTCACCCGGACATGACGGCCCCCTCCAAGGAAACTTCCACCAAAGGAGAGTTTCCAATTGCGCTCCCAAGCCCTGTGTGGGCAATTATCGACATGCAGCGTCGATATAAGGGGATTGCGAAGACGCCGAGCCTTGCATTGGTGCGCGAAGAAGATGAAGACACTCCTGAAACGACAGCAGTCAGTGGGAATGATAGCCCACTGATCCATAGCCCCTCACCTGCGGATTCAGGGGTTGAAGGAGATGAAGAGATGGAGATGGTCGCCGATATTATTGATGCACTCCGCCCAACTTCAGCGGGGTTTTTGGTCTCAACTTCCCCTTTGAAATCAACGTCAAGACTTGCCGATCCAATCATTCAAGCAGTCCCAGCTCACCTTTGGCCCAACTATGCCATCTTGCGGACGGGGAGGTCGGATCTTGAGCATGCAACACGGGCTGAGCTGATCACCGAGGTTAAGACCCTGCGCATGGAGCTCCAAAAGGCATTAGCAGTGTCAAAAATTGAGCGGGCAATCAATGAAGGCGCCAATACTCAACTCCTTTTGTGGGACTGGCATTTGCAGGAGTTGACAGAGAGGTTGCATACAAAAGAGGAGGAGCGCTCAAAGGGAAAGCGGGGCCGTATGGGGAGGGCAAATGCTCGCTGGCTCTCTGGGAAACCATTCTTGGATGAGTTGAGAGGTGATGCTGGGCGAATGGGGGGTGGGGCTCCAGTGGATGAGATGGTGGAGCCTGTGGAGCCGTTAATGCCGGTCGAGGAGGATGAGGAGTTTGATCCGACGGAAACTAAGTCCCAATGGCGCCAGTGTGAGCGCTGGGCCCGACTTGAGAAACAGAAGGCAGCGTTAAAGTCCTGGGAGGCTGCAGTGGCTGACTGTGAACGTCGTGGGGTGCCAGCACCTGGGAAGCCGAAGGTGCGGAAACTCTTCCCTGCACTCGCCACTCCAACCCGGTTTACAGCAAAAAGGGCACCAAGACGGAAGAGACGAGGTGCCAAGAGGGTTAAGGGGGTTGAGGATGATGCAGACTATGAAGGGGAAGGGAAGGATCGGGAGGATTCCAATGATGACTGACTGAACTCGGTGAGGGGTGGTGTTTGTTGCAAGGAACAGGGTTTGTCCCTAAAGACCCCTTACGCTAGAATCGACCGCAGACATGCAATTGGGATGATATCGCCTCTGAATCAAATGCAGAGGCCATATAAGTAACTTCTGTACATGATGTAGATGGGTGTCACTCGCAATAGGTGGATTTGAGAACAATATTTTCAATCTATGAATTAGTGTTGCAAGGAACCGTCTTGTCCTGTACCCACTTGTTATTTGGTCTCACTATATCGCGATCGGTGGGTGGAGAAAATGGGAGATATGATAAGAGTGTTTGCGGAGTTTCCAGACTTCAGGGTGATAAGGTTCTAGTGAGGAGCATATTCTGGAAAGATAGGAGTCAACCAAGGTTGGTTTAATGTGGTGACACATATAGACAATATGGAAGGAAAGCATGTCTGGAGTGATTTGAACTGGAAAATTGTGGGATTTACAGAATGTGAGATACGATTGAAGGTGCAAGTTGTATGCTTTTACTGAAGAGTGATCGAGGGCGGTGCCAATAGCGATCGCTTGTTCTTGGCATAATCTCTCCAAGGTCCACAGTGCCCTGACAGGCTGGCATGCCTTGGAGTATGGCTCCATTCAATATGATTTGTCCCCCACTGTACTAACAAGGTGTGGGGGTGTCAAGGCGATGTTGAGTTGGAGATAAAGTTTTGCCCTGAGTGGATGGTCAGGCGTGAGGTGTTGGACATGTTATTTGGCATTAGTGAATAACTGTTGGGAGATAGCATCAGCCATTGTGTTCTGTTTGCCTGGAATGTGTAATACCTGCAGGGAGATCTTTGTGTCAAGAAGGATGTCAACTGCACATTTGAGGTGATAAAAGGGTTTGGGGTCCTCCCTCTCAACTCGGATTCGCATGCTGTTAAAGATGCAACGGTTCCCAGGTTGTCATTGTATATCATCACTCTGTAAGGGGGGTTGGGATTCTGGGCAAGGGTAGCCAAAGCGAGGATGATGGAGAGTGATTCGCAGTAAAGGATGTTGGTGGCTGGGAGGCTGGTAGGAGCGTCAACATAAAACCCTTCATGTCCGACAGTTATGTTGTCCATGGTGATGAATCCACACATATCCCAGAATCCCATCCCTTGTTGGCACACATCACATATGAATACAGCATCAGCTTCTTTGACATCCCAGTCTAGGGCCTCGAGGATGTGGACTCTGTCCAAGCCATCAAGCTTCTCCACGAACCATTGTAAATCCTTCTGGACCCTAAGGTTCATGTAGACTCCAGCTTTTGCGTACATCTTTCCTGCAATTTTGTCATAACTAGACTGGAGTGCTGGCTTCAGCAGTGGATACGTATTGAGTGCCCAATTGGCATATCCAAGCATGGATTGCCACTCTTTAAGCATGCATTGATGATGTTTTTCAGGTGGGATGTTGGTAAAACCTCGTAGATGCGTTGCTAGCAAGCTATGGGCTTCCTCAGGCATTGTAATTGTCATGGCTTGGGGGTCTACCTCAAAGCCTATAATCGTCAGTTTTGGTCTGAATTCTTGTTTCCACTTCTCGTGAGGTCTTCCCAACTTGTCAAAAAGATGAAGCAGGTGTATTTGTTTTGGTGGGTAATGAGTTTGATATGGCTTGTACCATTCCAATTCTTTGGAATCATCATGGCTGAAAGTGTTGTCCACATAATGGAAAAGATTGGCAATAGTGAAGATGAGTGTGGCGATCCAAATGACTATTCCGAAGAAGAGACACCAAAGCGTCCCTAATGTGCGCCCTCCAAAGATGTTGCACCAATCGAGGTGTCTGTCTTTGTTGATCATGACCACCTGCTTTATCTGCCGGTGTTGGTGCATCGGAAGTCACTGATATGCTTAAGATACATTGGACTTGAAAATATATTTGTGGTCCTCTGCCATTTTTCTTGTAGAACCGGACAAAGTGCCGTCAGATTTGCAATATACAAGTTGAGCGCATAGTCTCCAGCACTTTGATCCACAACCAAACGCAACTTGTTGGAGTGGGATTTAGGTACCACCCCAAGGGGTGACGTCTGCATTCCTGGGAGTAAATCCTGCCCAAAAGTGTGAGGACCAGGGTGCGAACAGAGAAGTAGAACATGGGAAGATCCTTGCAAGAGCCTTGGCTGCTGGTTGTCGAGACAAGACAGAGTGTGGTGATGGGTTGAACATTTGAGGTCAAATCGAGAGAGGAACAGGAGGATATGAGCGAGTCATGAGGTGGAAGTCTCGCTCAATGACAGCTCTGAGCAGTCATGGGAGACAGTGTCAGAGTGATACGACTCGAACAGGTGAACGGGTCGGTGGCAGAGGCAGCGTTGGGCAGCAGCTCTGACAAAAAGCACTTGAGTAGTGTCCAAGAGCTAACTCTTCATCACACTGTGTCCTCACAAATTCCATCTGCTCATCCAAAAGAGGTCAATTAGGCATATCAACAATGACAGGAACATTTTGATCTTCCGTTTTTGCAAACAGCCGACTATTGACTTGACTAGTGGGCGGTTGGGATGTGTTCTGAGTGTGATTTGAGATGGTTGACATTAATCAGCATAACTATTTGGAAGAGGTGCGGATGGGAACGGATGGTTTGTATGGTTGTGGGGCTGTTGAGTTCATTTTCCAGTGGTGTGGGTATCAGAGGTGCCACTTCAGTGTGGGCCGCTGAAGGGGAGATCCCCGGATGTGATGCCTTCCTCCACAAAAACCCTCTCATCCAATGGGGTCTCTGTCCTAACTCTGATTGCTCCCTTCACTTTTCCACTTCCTCTACCAAAACTTCCCTCCTTCACTTTAGTAGCATTGCCTTCCCATGTCCTAGAGGTTCGACTCATAGGCTGTGCCCTGTGGTCACTTGATCCACATGACTTGCAGACATGCCAGAATCGACATCCATCCACGCTACAGCTACCCATGTTCCACCTGATACAGACCAGTTGGAACTTTCCTCTCAGCTGTCTACCAGTTCTGGTGGACCGGCTTCCTGATCCACCTCCACTGCCAATACCGATGGAGCTGACATATTGCGTGTGGAGGTGAATAAAGGATCCGAAGTCATCGAGTTGGTATTGATTGTTGGTGGCAGCCCAGGTCCATCGATGACATGTTGGTGATGTTGTGGGTGGACAACCGTGAACTGGCATTCAATCCAATCTTGGTACCTGGTAAGTTGCTCAGCCTCATTCCCAAAGGCAAAGACTCGGGCTTCACAGTATTTCCAGAATGTGATTGTCCATTTGCACTGATCGGTGATCTTCTTAGTGATGGAGGGCTCGGGTTCTGTGATCAAGAGTTCAAGGCTCCCAATTGTCCCAACCTTAGTGCGGTTGATACGAAATGCATAGATTGAGGAAAAGAGTTTGTTGAGATTTTCGACATATCGGCTGGCAAGGACTGGATCCCAGAACGTGTCAGGAATTGATGGTTGGTTGATTGCTTGGGTGAGCAGGTAGGATTTAGTGGATTTGGTAGATCCTTCCACCACGTAAGCTTGCTTGTATTCAAGGGATTGATGGACAATGGGGTCAGTCATGTTGTTGGTGCTGTTAGGTCAATAGAAGGCGTATTTTGTTCCATCGGTTTTGGACACAGAGGCATTTTCTTCATCTGAATCGCTCAAGGATGCAGCTTCTCTCCATCGCTTTGAACCTCATCCGACATCATTATTTCGCTCTGCAGGTTGCTTTCCATTGGCTTTTTAGACAGACGTGCTAGCAGTCACAGCATTATCGTCCTGTCCTTCCTCAGGCTGTGTAAACCCTGCTCTGTCTCTTCCCAAGATTTGCTCTCCTTTATCCCTGTTTTGTTGTTGTTGGGTATTGCTCTCAGCAAGTATATTGATGTAGTATTGCATGGCTCAGGTGTTGGAACTGAGGGTGTTGATAATTGTTTGAACGGCGACAGCGCACTGGATTTCCCTGGCGTGGTATTGTTGGACAGCTGTGACTGCGTCATCGGATTGTTGTGAACCTTCTGCATTGAATTTGACAGGAGGTTCTGTGACATCATCCTCTTGTGCTGTTCCAATTGATGTGACGTCATCTCTTGGAATGGCTGGTACATTTGAATCCCAACCAACTGAGGAGGGTTCTGTGATGATGATTCTCCTCCATGGTGCAAGATGTATTGACTCGTTAAGATGACATAATTATGGAAGCAAAGAAGGTGGAGTATCTGAACTGTAAGCGTCAGCGATCCATGTGGGGAAGACAGCAACAACAGGGTTCTAATGAACCTATGGCGAGGGACAGTGATGCAAAGGGGGAAGAAGTGTAGTGACACCTTCTTCCTGTGTCCCTTGCCTTTAGAGAAAATGGGTCCCACTCCTTTCAGCCAAATGCAAAAACCTTGCAGCTGAAAGAAGACTTTTCCTCTATCGAGTGAGCAACAGCAGACATCTGCAGAGCAGCGTTAGCAGATGTGTCAATGATATGGCGGATATCTGCAGAGCAGCAGTATCAGATGTGTTGGCAATATTGATCACCCATTGCTTGTCTGACGTAATTAGACTGGCGTAAACAAGTTTAAACCCCAATTGATTTTCAGTCAGCCTTGAGAATGCCATACCTGGTTGCACCTCTGTATAAAAAACTTTCTTGTTTAGTGTCAGCTGTGGACCACCATGGCTGCCCTTGATGCTAAAGAGAACATCCTTGTCCAAGGGTTGGTTGACCTGCAGGTGATTCTCAAGTATGGGGAGTGGGTTGGCTAGCCTGGACTGGTTGGTGATGAAGATCTCCTCCCCTTTTCCTCGTTTGACTTTGTGTATAGTAGGTGGATAAATCTGGACAGTCAGATTGCAAAACTGGTCTTAGATCTGAGAGCTTGGGCAGATTGTTTAATGGCAATAACTTGGATTCTGGAATGAGCTCGCCCAACTGAGCTAGTGCCCAGAAGGCTGTATTGGCAACAGCCAGAATGGCAGTGTCCTTGGGGTCGTGTAGGTGTAGGTGAGGAGCCAGTGTTCCTACCATTTTCTAGGTTACTCTGGGGCGCTCCAGTAAGGATGATGAGGCAGGAACACAGTTGGCAACTCCTCAGACAACTAGGTCAAGTTTGGGACCTCCATTCCAGTGGATGCTGCATCTGACACACACTGTTCTGACCGTGCATTCTGGATAATTGGTTATGATGCCTGACTGATTTGGCTGGCTGCAAGGGCATAAAGAAGGTCTTCGCTTGCTGGGAGACTCTGGTTTGGCAGGATTTGGAGGGTGTTGTGGAGCCTTTGGAACATGGCTACAGTATATTTGTATTTCCTGGTGGTAGATGGTGCCAAACTGCTGGCAAGCACCATCCTGACTTTGCTGATGACATGTGCTTGTATCTGAGGTGTCCTGATTGAGGTGCGGGATGTGCAGCTTTCCTTGGATGGTCAAGTCAATCACCGCAGGGCCTCAATAGCTCATTGGTGTCTAAGTGGAGGGTTATTTGGGTGCATTGTGCTAAAAATGAGTAAGGCAAAATGACACAGTGTATCAAGGGAAGGGGTGGGGTGGTACAGAAAAGCTTTGCCAGGTCCCACAGTTTAAGTCAGATGGTTTCGTGAAGGTTTTGGACACCAGCGTCATTGTAATATGCAAGGATCCAGCACCATCCCAGAATCCCAAGCTGCCACTTGAAGGGCATCATTCCAATCATAATTAGTGAGAAAGGGCTATGTACATGACCACTACTACAAAGCACAAGAGAGAATCAATCCAGAACCAGCCGCTCAGGCCAGCTCTCTTGAACACCAATCACACTTGGCAAAAATTTGCTGGGATTGCGACGCTCTCTTCCCAACCACTGGGTGTACTGTTCAGCACACTGTTCCCTCTGGTGCATCACATCCGACACCCCAAGCTTACCAGTGCCTATAGGTGGCTCACAAGTTCTCATAAGGAATAGAAGACCTGGACGGCTCACCAGAATTTAGGGGTCGTTGATAACCACTCGTGACACCATAGAACGTTTATGGGTCCCGTAAGGTTTGTAAGTCTGATGGGCCCTTGTAAGATATCTAAGCACGATAACTGCCAGCAAGAGATTATATCGAGCAATCAGCATTTCAATCCATTTTACCCATTTTCTTCTTCAGGTTAGGTTATTATGCTAATTATACAAATGTACAGAATAGGATGGCTGCTTTAGATGCAACTACTAGCAGTGCGTAGCAGATAAGAAAGTGAAGCCACATGAGGTGACGGCCCTGCTGACAGACAACGAATGGAGTGTGGCTGGATAACAGTGACAAGACAGTAGCAGGTCAGAAACGGGGGTTTGGGGATTCATTGAGCGGAGCTTACCAAGCAAACTAACCTTGAACGGGGAGGCCACCTAGAGCAAAACCCGTAAGTGCAAAAACTCCGGTCCAGAACTAAACGAGTGCTCTGCCACTTAGTGAGTATACCCAATCACAGTCAATGCCTTGAGAAGAGTGTTGGGTGTACAGCATGTTACCCTAGTTGTTCAGACGACCTAGAGAAAAGCGGTCCAAGTTGTCTCAGAGCTTAGCAAGTGGAAGCATGGATGACCACAAGAGGAGAGGACCCACCTGATCGCAGGCTTACCCTACGAACTCAAGGTAGAGAGAAATATGGAGAGAGAGAGAGAGAGAGAGAGAGAGAGAGAGAAGGAAAGAGATAGGGAGATAGGGAAAGAGAGAGAAGGAGAGACCGGGGGATGCGAGAGGCAAAGAGGTGAGTGTTGAGTTTGAAGTTTGATGCGTTTGTTTATGAACCCCCTCTCTCAGGAACCAACACTCACCTGAAACAAAAACCAAGAATGTCTAAGTCTACCTGCCACACACAACATTGAGTAGCATTGAGTGTACATATAACGGTACAAGGACCTCGAGGCTGTTTGACCCTGTAGTAGTTTCTATCATTATTCTTGGAGCTGATAGGTCTTTGTAGCATGATCTTGGAAGAAAATGTGTGTTAAGTAGTCAAGGAAAAAATAATTAGAGCACTCTTATTATACCTTGCATTTCCCAGGGCAGTCTACTGATGCGCTGAGAAGCCTAGGTATCGGAGGCTCAGACAGTTGGAAAACTACCATCTCATTCAGGGCCGGTATCAGGGATTTGAACCCTTGTAACAGGCCCACAAGGCTGGTGGGGCTTTACAACCTTTGACCAGCGCTCATAAGATCCCATCAGAAAGTCAAAATCCCAACATATCCGCAAGGGAAAACCAGGGGCGGGCGCGCGCTGTGATGTGGTTATGGTTTAGCTCAAGGTCATTGAGCAGCCTCTGCTTCTTACATTGGCAACCAGAACAAAACCCTCATCAGTGGCCCCATAGGGGGTTATTTGGGCTCACATAGACCTGGACTTGTGTTCCAACATCTGTGATTTGGAGTTGGGACAAGTGCAGCATGTGAGGGGGTGTCACATTCAGGAACTTAACCTGGGTTGGAGCATATGCGGCCATTCTAGGGGTGGTGGTGGTTTCAATAAAGGAACTAGATGCTGGGGTTTAGAGATTGTGTTGACTGGACAGAACCCAATTGTCCAACAATTGAATTTATAACCCAGGGGCTACCCTAGATGCCTTAGACATAAGCATGTGCTGGCTCTCAATACAAGTAACAACAGGCTGCTGGACGAGTTGCACGAAGCCCACAAATAGCGATAGAACCAGCCAGAGAGATCGAAGCCGCGCCACTGCTCAATCACGTAAGTCGGCCCAAGTATAGGCCGTAATTTGCCCCCCAGGCGAGGACCACCCCTGGGTACACGATATTAGCTTCTCTCCGGATGAGAAATGGCTTGCAACAAGTCTCTATGACGAGCTGCCGAAGCTTTGGAACTTAGAAAAGGATTTCGATTCGCTATCCCCGTTCCCGGAAAGCTTTTGTGGCCCCCAAACGGCCGATATCTGGCTTTAATTGGGAAATCGTTAACGGCCTGGTTGACCCGGCGGAAAATAGTGGGCAGCAAGCGAATTTTATTCTACCAACACGATCGAAGAAGTATCGTGGTTGATGCGGACTTTCTTCGAGTCGTGGTTAACAGAACACGTTAATTTACATTTACGCTATATATAAGAAAGTTAAGAAGTTCAGGGACAGATTCCGAATTTCTAGGGGAATAAGCTATCTCTTAGGCGTCATAGACAACGCGTGCACCAGTCCAACCATAGGGATAATTGTGCTGGAACCAGTTCCTCACGGTTCTACGTTGAGCCTGGCGAGGAGTTAGGGCATATGAACCGCCGAGCTGTTTAGAGATAGACCACAAATGGTCAGAGAAGTGTCACTAATCCCGGAACAGCACATATGGCGTACCACAACGTGATGCTTCCCATCGAAGAAGTCGCTCGAGAAGCTGTGGCAAGGTTCGGCGGCATCAGTCCCCGCCCGTCGTCGTGTGCGTCTTAGACTCACCCTGGATACAGAACAGACTTCTCGAAGCCTTCATATGCATCGAACAAGGTCGAGGCCCACTCCCAAACGCCACCATTATGTCCTCTCGATCCTTGCTCAACATCTGGAAGCTGCGGCCTAGGGATTCGAAATTCGAAGCGGTCAACTTCTCGTCCCGGCGACCCCCGAACCGGCGGCGGAGGAAGAGACGTAGCGAAGCAACTTACGGAACAGGGTGCCAATTCCTAAACCCGATGTTGCTCTCCTCAGAACCTTCGTACATGTCCATGTACGCCCTCAATTCAACTTCGTTCGGTAGCCTTCCGCCTTTCCACTTGGCGAAAGCATCCAGATCGTCGTACGCTGAGACAAAAGGCCAATTCGCAGCGACCGACATCGGAACGGGACCATAGAGCGTTCGAACCTGGGCGAATAGGAGAGAGAGAGAGAAAACCCCAAGCTCCAGTCAGCAACAAGGGTCGCTTCTCCGCTAATGATTGACTCTCACCTGAACATTTCCCTCCGAATCGAGCGCCCAATTCGCTGGCAAGGCGAATCCTCCATCTTTCCTCTCCTTCATCCAAAATTCGTAAAACTCTCCATTCAAGACCGGCTTCGTCTCGATTTTAACCGCCTTCTCTCCCAACTTGCCCGTTCGTTTAGGGCTCTCGTTGTCCCACCCAAATTCATGCGTCGGCGAATTGACTTGCTCAAAGCTATCCTCAGCTTCGATATCGTCGTGGCCGAGCGAAACCTCGAGACCCGCTTCCAACGTGATAGTGGAGGCAGGTATAGGCTGAGACCATTCGGGAAGCTTCTTGAGCGTCTCCCATTGCGGCTTGGCAAATCCTGGTGGGGGCAACGTTCCATCAATGTCTCCCGCCTTTTGAATGAGCATCCAAAGGATAGTCTAAATTCCAAACAAACAGGGTAAAAGAACTCGTCAGGAACGCTGCGCGGACTGTACCCAGTAATCAAACGTACCTCTGCATGCCACGCCTCATGCTCCCAGGTCATCCAAAGCACCCTGGCCAACGCTCTCGGGAAATCTCGTACACCCGGCTCTCCTTTACGCTCGATTCCGTGCTCTTCGTACACCCGGGTCAACCTCGCTCGAACACGATCGCGGAACGCCAGGACTTCTTCTAGGGCGGGCCAATCTTCGTCCTTATCGGGGACTTCCGAATGAGGCTAAACGGGGGGATTTAAAAAAAAGCACCTTGTTTCAGCACGTAGAGTCCAACTCTCCAAGCGCAAAACCACTCACGTGAATACTGCTCGGATCGTCCACATCCGGGTCGATACCCCTCTCGAAGATGTCTTTAAAGTGCTCCGGTTCCGTGTGCCTTTCCTCATTTTTACCCATCCTCCTCAAAACCCTCGTCAAGTGGATGTCCAAGAAAGTCGGTATGTGACCCAGATAGAACAAACACTTGTGTCGCAAGTGGATCGGTTTGATGTGGAGCATGGACGGGGGTATCATCCCGACTGTGATCGTGTCCCAAGCCGACCAGAGCGTGGACCATTCTGCGAGGGTGGGGACTGGGGAGAAGGAGGTGAGGTGCGTGAGCGGTTGGGAGGGTGCGATTACGGATGCGGATGTGGTGGCAGAGGAGGGCGGAGAGCGGATGCGAGGGAAGGTGAAGGGTGGGCGTTCGAGCAGCCACATTGAGTACATCCCCTTGTTATCTTTCCACCTGTTGATGACTCGGAGGTTTGCAGCGGAGAATAACGCGAGCGCTTCAGCGTCTGAATACTGCCAGGACAAAAAGTCGTATCAACACGGGGAGACTCTCGATTGACCTTTTTGTCTTCCTCGCACCTTGTAAGAATATTTGATATTCACTAGCTCGCCTTCGTCGAATTCGACATGGGTTTCCGTATCTTGAGGACGATCGACGTCGGGGGGTACGATCACGACTTGTTTTCGAGTCGAGCGGAAGTAGCCTTCATGTCGACCTGATGTCAGGAGACAATATCATACGTGTGTTGATGGTGGCGTTTAGTCGAGGAGGCGCGGTAGGTGAGGCGGGCGACGCCAAGACGTGCCAGGATGGACCAGAATAAGTTAGCATTCGCAGTTCCAAAAAACGGAACCACCACCCAAATATGAAATTCTGCGCACCTTCAAGTTCATTCCACCTACCCTCAAACGTCCATCCATCCTTGCTGAATATCTCTCCGTAATCGCGATCGACTTCTTCTCCACGCCCTTGCAAAACGCGCTCAGCCACCCGGAGCCCGTTCAATTCGAATTTGGCGGTCCACCCAGCGGGGTCGTTGTATGAGAGTTCGATGGTATTGCGGTCATTGCGATGGTCGAGGCCTATAGGAACATACAAAGTTGAGTAGCCCGTCGGATTTACTCTCGGACGAGAACGGATTGTTTCTACATACCTAGGAGTAAAGTATCACCACTTCCAGGACGTAGTGGAAGAGACTTAAGGAACTCGACTGCATCGAGGCGAGGGAAGCTCCCAAGAGACGAGCCGAGGAAGAGCATGTGCAGACGGGGATGTTTCCCAGAGGCATCTCCAAACTGCGAAGCTGAGGGAGAACCTGGTCTAGGAGTTGGCGTTTGGCTAGATGCGGTCGTGAATACGGGGTAGAGTTCTTTGATGTTTGCTTCCCCAAAACGTTGAACGACGTGGTTGACGTCGTCCCCGGGAGTGGCGTCCTTCAGCAAGCCTCCGTCGCGGATGAAGGCTAGACCGTCGTCATACGTCCCCCACAAACCCTTCGTTGCGATGCGACCGACGAGTTTGGATCCGATGGTGCTCGAAACGACGCCGAGAGTGCGTTGAAGCTCTTTGCGTTCGAGATCGAGGGCATAATACGTGATAGGGACCTCGGGGGGAGATGTTGGTTCGGCAACGGTACCAGCGAGAGCCAGCAGGATGTGCGAGGTCTTTCTGAGCGACCTACAGAACAGAGAGTTCGGTCGGTCAGATATCCAATCAGAATCGCCGAGAATTCACGTACCCAGCACCAAGCTCAACAATAACCGCCTTCTCATCCCCTTGAACACCCATGAACTCAACCATCTCTTTCGCATGGTCAGTCAGAATCTGCTCTTCGGCAGCAAACAGATAGTATTCTGGGGCATGAGTGGTCAAGCCATCGTATAGGCGGAGCCCGCGCTCGTCGTAGAGCAAAAGCGTGGGGAGGGTTCGTTGATGGGATGGTTTGGACAGACCCGCGAGGATTTGCGTCCTTAACGCCGCTATGGCCGTGTAGGTGGACTGCGACGCCTGCTGTTCGCGGACGTCAATGATGGTGGGATCGGATGTAACGGGAATAAGAGATCGCGCCATTGGTTTAGGGGAGTCGATGGCGTGCTATTGCGAAAAGATGAGGCGACCGGGGGGTATATAAGGAGACAAAGAGCGATGCGGATGTGGCGTTTTTCGACTTCGCCCGTCAGTCACCAGTCCCCCCAATCGTGTAACGTTTACGTCATGCAGTGAATGGATGCAAGGCCCGAACGTCATTTGACTCGAGGAATTTACGCACGTTGAGCTTAAACGTCCTTCGCAAGCCCACCGACGAAAGTTCTCCGTCCAAGGATCTTAGTCCACATGCGCCGGACCCTGACGCCGCGCCTCTCAAGGTCCGCGAAATGCTGGCTTCTCCGCAATCTGCTGACCGGTGATCGGCGACCACCTAAGCTTACAAGCCTCAACGCCGCCTCCTCTACGAGTACGTGAGCTTTATCAAGACGGGGAAAGGTGGGGAAGCGGATGTTATCTTATCGAGGGTGGGCAGAGTACAATAAATGGCGAGTTGGAAGCTCCATGGCGCCAATCGCATTGAAGATCTTCGACGTCGGGAACTGGAGCTGCAACTTTGATCGGGATGATAGTCGAGTACGCAGTGCAACGACGACCAATGGGAGGCAGTTACGCTGCAACGTTGGTCCAGATCACGAACGGGGGGGTCCACCCCAATGCATAGCGGAAGTGAACGAGGTTGTGAGAGAAACACGGCAACAACTTCGGTGAGACCGTTATATAATAATAGCATCGATGAAATAAACCGTAAAAGGGCAAATCTGGAGAGGGTTCGGGGTTAGTTGGGGGCAATCGACCTTAGCAAGCAAAGACCCACAGCCAACAAAAAATCCCCGAAAGCGGCAAGCATTACTTCTTTCCCTTCTTCCTCTTGCCATCTTCGAAGTTGCTCGCCTTGTATTTCCCACCGACGTTGGCCTTGGCGGCTTTTTCGATCGCGTTGCTGACAACGCTCGCTCCGGTGCCCGCACTGCGAACCAGCTCCTCAAATCCACCTTCGGATTCCTCACCACCGAACCTCTTCTTGAACCTCCCCATTCGTCCAGCTTCGTCGTCTCCAGCTGCGATTCCATCTCTTCCCGGCGCCCAGAACGGGTTGTTCGTCAAATCCCTCGTCAATCGGATGGTCGTCCGCGGAGACGTGGTGAAGTGTGTAAACGTCGATCCGTCAGATAAGATAACACGTTGCTTGAATTGGGGGACCATGGGAGGCGGTAATGTTGGTGCTTTGCGCAAATGAGAGCGTCCGTATGGAGAGGAAGATTTTGACCGCGTTTGTTGGCCGAGAAGCTGGCAGACAGCTGAACGCGAAGTTTGGCCGGTTTTGCCTTGTATTCTGAGCATTATGATAGCGTCTGGACCGCCGTAGAAGAAGAGATGGTGTGGAGCGCGTGAAGGAGAAAAGTGAACGGGGGAACAAGAACCGAAATTTCCGTGGTGGGGATCGAACGTGATTACATAACGAGCCAACATCCCCACGCCTCCAGGCGTCAGACCACAATCAACTAGCTACACGGGGATGAATTCATCGGTGTACTTGGTAAGATGGATTTGCAGCGGAATTGGCCAGCCACTATTCTCCCATGCGTCGGGCAGAAGTCCACCTTTCGCCAGCTCTTCAGGGCGTTGCGACATACAACGAGTGCAACTAAGGAAATGGCGTAGGTGGCAGTCTGATACTCCCCAGAGTCAGACAGTACCCTATAGCTGCATTACGACAAAATAGAATCGAAATCAGGAACTTATACAGAGCCTAGACTCCAAGTCGTCCTATGGGCACGTCTCGAATGCCCTCAATAGTAGCAGAAATTTAACAACGAGGTTTCGCGGGATGCCCAGCACGCTGATTCCGAAAGTAAAAACAAAAGTTCTGCCACATCAACTTGAAGAGGCTTCCTGAGCGCATGGAAGCAATGCTGTTAACGTTGAACCGCACAATGTTCACGCAACATCATCCGACTTAGCACGCACCGTGACAGAGCAGGTCTTATCCGGACAGACGACATCCACTCCAGTGGTCAGATGCCGCACGGTTTGCTTTGCACGATCCTAACTGTATGTGGAGAAAACATGAGGAAAAGGGCATGCTGATAGCGTTTGTGCGTAGCTCGGGATATGTGGTCATTCCAGTAAGTGCTTCCTGCCACCACCGTTAACTTCAAACGAACTACCATGTGGTGCTGGTGATTACAGACATTTCTACTCAGAAAATCGACTCTGTCACGATTCACCATTCTCCGGGGCAGGATTCAAGTCCGCGATGTTTTGGACGAATTACTTACCGCCTGACTCGGCACTCTAGTTCCTTATTTTTAATGGGTCTCCATCCTACATTTTACTCCTTCCATATGCGTTTGAGTCTGCTTAGGGTCAAAAATGAAGCACAAGCTCGGTGCTATTATTTGATGTACTGGGCTCCCCGTATTTATATTTATGGAGTCAAGCGTCAAATTGGGGGAAAATAAGTCGGATACACAGGCCTCACAGCAATTCAGTCCACTTATCAATGCGCCTATGTTGTCAGGCTCCATAAACATGTGTCCTTGTCGTTATGTGAAGTGAGCCCCGGGAGGTGGGGCAAAATGGAGCAAGATAACATAACCCAATTTCTACGCAAAGAAATTCTTGTGGATCTCAACTCCTTGCTCCATATCCCCGCTTCCGCCGCTGAATCAGTGCGTTTCATGCACACGTCCATCCGTGATCTTCTGGTCAGCAAGCAAAGATGCCAGGACAAGGCTTATCACATTGATACCATTCAATACCATCAGCAACTCGCAAACTTGAGCCTTGGCTTTATGCTAAGATTTCTGAAGGAGAATATTTGCAACTTGTCCGACCTTTCCCACGGGAGCTCCGAGATACAGGACATTACCGAACGGGAGGTGCCCAAGGCACTTCGGTATTGCTGTCGGGCGTGGTCAATTCATCTTGCGGAAGGGCTACGATGGTCGGAATCTGATGAAAGGGTTATCAAAGGCCAAATAGCCAATTTCAGTTTCTTCAGCAAGGAAAGGATTCTCGCCTGGATTGAAGTTATGAGCGTGATCGGAGCTACGAGCGAGGCGATTATGACGGCAAAGCGAGTGCATCACTGGCTCCTGGTGAGTGCCTAAATTATCCGTTCACATTGAATGCACGTGGGGCTGAAATGCCGCTGGAAGGGGAGCCCTAGCAAAATAGTCGGATTGCATTCGCTTACTAGCCTATGGAATGATGTCCATCGGTTCATCGCCCCATTTTTGGAGCCTATTTCATTTGGCCCTCTGCACATTTATGCTTCAGCACTTCCCCATTGCCCGTTAGAGACCGACCTATGGAGGCTGTACGGCTCGAAAGCAAAGATTCAAGTTCTGCGGGGTCTCCAAACGTCAACTTGGCCATCGAATCTATGGACCAGATCTGCCAACGAATCTCTGCATGCGGTTGCATTTTCAATGGACGGATCACTTGTTATATCGGCAACGAGATATGGGGAAGTTCAGTTCTGGGATTTTGAGACTGGGAGGCAGGTCGGTGAAACGCTGAGGGGTTGCAGTGGCTTGACTGGAGCCATCTGCGTCTCGCCAGACCGCAGAGCTCTGGCAGTCGGATCCCCCGACGGGACAATCGCACTGTGGAGCCTTCATACCGGGGGGCTATTAGGCAAAATGCTGACCAGTTCCAGTAGCTGGGTTCGTTCCGTCTGCTTTACGCTGGACGACAGAGTTTTGGCATCCGGATCTGACGATGGGGTGATTCGACTGTGGGACCTTCAGACCAGGAGGCAGTTGGGTAAACCGCTGATCGGTAACAGTGGCTCCGTTCTCTCCGTCTGCTTTCGCCGGACGGCAGAGTCCTGGCGTCTGGATCTACGGACGAGACCGTTCGACTGTGGGACCTTCATACCGGGAGACGGTTGGGCAAACCGCTGACCGGTTGCACATCCTGGGTTGAGTCCCTCTGCTTTCGCCAGACGGTAGAGCTCTGGCAGTCGGATCTGTCGACGGGACGATTGCACTGTGTGACCCTCAAACCAGCACGCTATTGGGCAGACTCCCCACCAATCACGTGCACAGTAGCGTTTGGACCGTCTGCTTTTTACC
>KN823038.1:10078-28866 GCA_000827465.1 Tulasnella calospora MUT 4182 | reverse complement strand
ACAGCGCGGCGATCTTCCTAGACAGATCAGACCCGACCTTGCCGTTGAATCGAGCTGCGGCGTACTTGAAGTTGGGCAAGTGAGTGCGTGAAAAAAATTTGTCAGTCGTTGAGGGGATTACTCGTTGGATGGCTTACCCGCCCCGGTGGTGTTAGGAATGAGGACGCCGAGCGAGATTGCTCAACCGTGCTTGGCCTGCCGACAGGCAAAAATAACGTGAAAGCGTTGTTTAGACGGTTTCAAGCTAGGATGGCCCTAGGGAAGAAAGGAGATGCTGAGCGAGGTGTGGGTCCTAGCACGTCGGCCCCGATCGGGATTAGCTGATACTCATTCGCTGACCGGATTGACCGAGGCAGACTTGCGGGAAGCACTAAGGATCGAACCCCAAAACGAGGCTGTCAAGAAAGAGTTGCAGCAATTTGGAAGTACCGTGGAAGCGCCGGTGCCAGCGTTAAATACTTCTGCCTCTTTGAACACAACGCCCTATCGGCGCCGTGTACCCATTGCCATTGTGGAGGGACCGGAATCTTCAAGTCTGAGCACGCCTGCTCCGCCGAAGACTTTAGCTGATCTAACGGGGACGGAGCTAAACCCTTCAGAAACCCCTTCCTTGATGAGTGCAGTTTCGACACGGTCCATCAGGACTTCGGAGTCTACCGAGTCGGAAACCGCAGCCGCAACTTCAACGCCTCCTGACTCTCGTAGTAAACCCCGAGACCCCAAATTTGAGACTAGGGAGATTAATGGGCACAAAGTGGGAGGAGGCGTGTTCCGGTCCAAGGTGCAGAAGGATGCTCCGGCCGAGTCTACCTCAGTCCAGGATTCATCCCCAACCCCAAAGATTCTGCCATCAAGGGCAACCAATCTGCCGGCTGAATCAAATCCGGCAGCAACATCGTCTGAATCCTCGTCTCTATCACGTCCACAAACCCATCCGCCGACAAAGGCACCAGTCAATCTCTACGATTTCACCCGAGCGTGGAACGCCCAGCCTTCGGTCGACGGGAAATGGAGATTGATCAACGTAAGTGTTTTATCTGGATTCCATGATTCGATATTCCCTCATATACTAGCCTGTGCCCATTTAGTTCTACTCGGGACTGACCGCTATTTTCAAATAACTTCTAGCTTGTGCCACCTGAACAGTTACCCAAACTATTCCGAACTTCGTTGGAGCCGGGATTAGTGATGGAGATGGTTAGAACGTTTGACGGTGTTCTATCTTCTTCGAGTCCGCGTGAGCCATCTGCTGGCTCGTCCGGTCCGCCGGATTTTCAGGTCCCGGTCGATGGTTCCGCCCGGGACATTGTGCGGAAGTACATGATTAGCTTAACAACCGTCCCGCGTTTCGAGTTTGTTAGTCTATTTCTCAGCGACAAGGAGAAAGGAGTAGTCCGAAACGTGTCCCGGCACCTTCCAGAGACAGGCACTCTCACAGCATTATGGGGAGTTTAGTCGATCTTCGATGTTGATTACTCCCGAATATAATTTTTCATTGCTGTAATCTTAGATCAATCCGTTGAATCTGTTCCGCCGAGACGAGCTAGTCAGTTCTCGTACGCGGGTTCAAACCACACTCATCTCCGAAGCGTTGTTAGGCTGCCCTTATGCAATCACGCTGGGCCGAATTTGGGAAAGGCTGCTCCCACGCGGACGACTTTGATTCGAGGTATAGAGAATTGTTCCAGGTAGATCGTTGAAATGCCTGTCAAGCTCGGGCCCGGACAATGCCATCATGTGGCCACAAAGCGTCAATTGGATTTATGGATCTTCATGACCATGCGTTCGTTCACGCCCCGCACGACCTCCCACGTAATACGCATCGGAGGAGGCCTTTGCATGGCCCAATCTAGAAGGCGAAAGTTCCACCGTGCCATGAGAATTTCTATTTTACCACCGTGCGAGCGGCGCTTGCCATCCCCGAGGAGCCCGCCCTATTCCACGGATCTCCATCAAGTTCCATCCACTGAAAGCCCGACTCTGGCGGCGATAATACCGGCAAAACCTCAATCGCTGAGGTCAAAGAATTGTACCACATGGAGCGTTGTCACACAAGGAGTCAACTAACTAACAGCTGTACAATTCACGTCTCCGCCGCCCATGCATCGTTCTATATTACAGGAGTACGTCACTATACCAAAGGTTAGCCGCCCCAAGCCACATCGCCGTTTGCTCGCGGCCCTGACTCCGCAGTGCACCCCTAGATATTTGGGCAGCATATGCTACCAAGCAAATTGGGTAAGTCATTGTTCCCCATTTTGCTTCGCTCTCTTGAGTTCATTTTTGCTTTGCAGACCCTTTTTGTCTGGTCCAGGAGTCAAATGACGGGGGGGGGGCGCAACCGAAATACTTGAAGACTGCGCAAGCACGGAATGGTCCGATCGACTCACCGGCGGGGAAGATGGTTGTTCTCAACGATCCATTTTGCAGTATAAATATGGAACCCCCAGCCAAGATGGAGGTCGTTGTCCCTTCAGAAATTTCACAAGATGTCCACCATGGCCCAATCGTCTAGCACACTCGTAAAAATTGCACCAACCCTCGCCACCCCTCCATCTACGTCCGGTCCACAGACGTACGCTCTCTTTGTAAGATCCCCAGGGCTTTTCACCGTCGCGGCCACAGTTTTTACATGACCGCTCTCCTTTTCCAGGTCGGCATGGCCAATGGCCACCCTGATGGCTACTTGTTTGGAGTCGAGGGGGATTTACCACTGGTTGTTGATGAGCTGGCTGGTGAGCGTATTGCATATCGGATTTGTCCGGGTCGCTTGGCTGACAGTATGGGCAGCGAGAAGCACCAAGACGGTCTCTGTGATCACCGACCTCACCGTCCAAGTCACTGGTGACGGGGCTCGTGCTCTGCCCCCAACGCTGCAATGCGTGGTAAGTGCCTTCCAACTATCTCGTTCAACGCCGTCACTGACGTACCTCTTGCTCGTTGCAGAAGAATACTATTGAAGAAGTTGGCCAGGCCTTGGGACCGGGTGACATTCTCTACGTCTACGGTATGTTCGGTCCATTCTCAGCTGATGACCTTCTTAACTAAGTCTGAGCAGTTGGAGGTCACATTGAAGTTGAAAATGAGGAAACATCCTGTAAGTAATTAACCGACATTCCACTTGCAATGAGTAGCTTCTGACTCTTCGTGTCCCCACAGTCATGCCTCTGCCAAATGAGGAGCGTTTGTATGGCAATGTATGATTCCCGAGAACCTTTTGTTATGTTACTCAAGCATATGACTAATGGAACTCGATGGAAAGGTGCTTGGTTCTTGGCTCAAAGCTGCAGCTGGCCGTGGCGGTACTATAACAGTACGTTCAGCCCTTTGATATCTCTGACAGTTTTCCTAACCACTTTCTTGTTCTTTCTCTTTTTTTTTACAGGCGGTTGTCGATGTACGTTTTATTCAATTCAATTCACAAGTTTGAGGCTGACCCACCGTTTCTTCGTTTCGTTAGGTCTGCCATTCCACCGCTTTCCTCAGTGAGTCGATGGTCAAGGCTGTGAACGCGACTTGCAGCCTAACACGGAGAATATCCCAGAGATGCCAGTTGTCTACGATGTCAAGACTGATGGCTCGCTATATCACCCCAATAGCGAGGCGAGGGAAGCCCAGGGTCGGGAGGGACACGTAGTACGTCAGATAGAGCGTTGAACCTGGGGAACGCGTATTCTAAACTTTCCGCTAGATCATCATCTCTTCCACGGAATGTGGTCAACTGGCCAGATCAGTCGGCATTGACCAAGGGAAATACGTTGGGTCGCACGGGTTCTTCACATGGCTTTTCTTCAACTATATCCAAAGTAAGTGTCGGCTTTGAGCGGGCCTACCGGGCTTGACATTGATGGTGTCGTTTTATCCCTCCCAGAAAAGTCTGGACCTGTTGACACGGCAGGTCTTCTTCTCTACCTCCGAAAACAATGTAATTGGCATGAGCAGAAACCACGCCCCCAGATCTCCGCTACGACGGCGGGCCTACGACAGCTGCCCATTGGACGGCCGTCTTCATAGGTCCGTCGGAGCCTAAGGGACCCTCTTTATTTATTTATTTTGCATGCGGGATCGCGTCAGTCCGGTAGCATATTCTCATTTGCAGTGAATGCGTGGGTCACATGCAGCATTCCGCCGATTAAAGTTGTTCAAATACACAAACGAAAGCTTGCATAACCACCCAAACGGACCACAAAGGGTTGTCACTCGGGGCGACTCCCCCCCTCACCACAGTGTCTTCGCCCCCTTCCTTAATAGGCTGGTAGACCTGTATCTCCCAATTTGCCCTTTTCGTTATTACTTGCTGCCGAATGGTAAATTGAAAGTAACTTCAACGGCATCGAACTCATCGTCTTTGTTCCGTTCGCCGACGAGACCGCCTGCAGGGTACCAGGCGATCGGTACGGTTTCATAAGGACTTGGAGAGATAAGTAGGCCGTCGGCCGAGGAAATTTGGGACTTGATTAGTTTACATAGCCTATCTGACCCTGTTTACTTGATCATCTTCGTTCTTCCCAAACCTAAGTACATCCCAACTTGATTCCTTCCACGCGGTCGATGAGTAATAACATAACTAGGCCATTCCTCCTGATCATCCACCGAAGCCTGCTCTTGAGCTTATTGTGGCCTGATCGGTGAGAGATTTGATTAAAACCTTTAGCGCCGTTCTACCTTCACAAGTTCTACGCGGGTTCATATCTATCGACAGCCCTTGACCCTTCATCCGAAGGCCAAAAGCAGTCAACACGGAACGTCATGCGTCGGTATATGACGCGGATATCGACTTGAAGCATTTGGTATACTCGTACATTTCATGAGCTACAAGGATGTTTAGGAAGTGGTTAAGCGCCCTTCGAGGGGTCAACGCCATCCAGCGGTTGTGGGTAGCTTATTAGTATCTCAGTAGATGCAAGCAGCGGTATAATCTTCGTCTACCCTTATCTGACTAATGTTGAGCTCCGCCGTGGTGTGATTTGCCGAGGGTTAGTGTTCTGCGCTGCAAGGTGTGTACCTTGTTCTGGGGGTAGTCGTTATGCTTACCGTCATGTCCTGGATCGATACTATACCCACGGACAGCCAATCCCACGCAAGATAATGATCTGAAACCACAGTTCCTTTGCACCTGATCCAGTTTTGATGTATCTGTCGACATCGAGTGGTTCGTTGAGTGAGCCTTAGTAAACAGGAATTTTGAAAATCCCCTGGCGGTCCCCAAAATCCATTTTCAAATCTTGGGGTTGACCATCAGCTTAGTCTGTGCTCTAGGATTACCCATCAATTCCCATCAGCATATCATTCATAAGCGCTACTAAGGTTCCCATCCAGAGGCTCATCAATGCAAGGAATGGTGCATTTCCCATCTGCCCCATTTAATGTATTTATATAGTTCCCATTCACGCAATATATTATTTCCCATCCTGTTCAATGCAGGATCAGGGTTGAACCGTGAGAATGGTAACAATCCAAATAAAATGCTAGAACATGAAAGAAATGATTGATATTTATTACAAGTTGATGGGAGGGGTGGAGAGCGATGATTCTATCCGGCAACCCCCTTTTCGCCAGCTACCCATAGCGCCCCCCTTGGAAGTGACCTCAGCCGAAGAACCCCAAGAGCTTCAGGGTCCAACGCTTCAAAGTTGCCACATCAGATGATGTTACCCCGCCATTGCGGTCAGGGTCGATGGCAATCCCGACCGATGCGTCGCCGCCGTTGGGAACAGTGGCGAGGGGACAACATGAATGTTTATCCCAAGTAGATATCTTTGATCTCCTAAGTAGCTCATTTGAGCAACATTTGCAGGTGTAATAGACTTAGTATTTTTTGAACGTCACCATGTGGGAACTAGCCGGTGCCGCCGCTGCTTGGTCAGCGAGGCATTCTCCAGCATGCATGGTGTGTTGATACATGAGCATTCTATTAGCTACTTTGGGTACATGAACATAGCTAGGCCAATTAGCCTGATGGTGTGAGTGAGTTGAATGTTTGGGTCATGCCTTCCCGCCGTCTCCAACGACAATGACGGGTCAGTCGGCTTTGCCATCGTCCCTGATTGAGGAACAAAGCGGCGTGGGACTCACGTGTTTGGATTTTGCTCGCTGCTAGAAGAGATACCCAGGAAGAGAATTATGCTTAGCTAAAGTACAATTCATGTAGATATCACAATATACCTACTTGTATGTGCTTCCGGCATGGCAACAGTTCAGGAATTCTTAAGACTGGCCTGGGGCTACCTGGGAAACCCCACAAACTGTGGGAAACCACGCAGAATGGACGAAGAGGAAAGCAGGTAGGTGTAGGCTGTTCATACAATTCATGTAAACCAGCTTAATGAGTCGTTTTAAACACTATAATAATATTGGGATGTATCTATCGATACTTTAACTACAGTGTGGGGCTCAGAATTACCTGAAGGGGAAACACGAAGCTGGTGGACGTAAGTGTTCGGATCCTAGTTTTCCGACGAAGGCTGCCCAGAATACGGAGTTTATAGTGGTAAGGTTGGCAACAAAGAGCTAATTTATAGGTACTAGTCTATGGTTCAGTGTAGCTGATTTCAGAAATTTGAATGGGTTATGGGTGAAATACTGCTCTGGCACGGCAAAGGTGGCGCTCAAGACTAGCACTCACCTCCCATAGTGAATGAAGCATTTTGGAAGGTTTCTTAGTAGTTGCAAGTAATATCAAAATAGCTTGAAGTCCTTTCATATACATTTAAGCCCTGTTTTTACGCCGGGGGAGAGGGGAAAGAGCCAAAGGTGGAGATTAGCAGAAACCGGTTAAGCACTGACCTGAGCGTCCGGGTTGCTTGCATTAGCTGACACCAAGCACCTTAGAGTCGCCCAAAGATGATGTCACTGCTCTGCATGTGTTGACAGCATGATCTCAGTGGTTTCCTTAGACCAAAGGAACTCTGATAATTTGAGATGCCAAGTCTGGAAAAGGTGGAAGCAAGTGCTGTATTCAACAATAGCTCACTAAAAGATCATGTTTTTCATATGTACTAATAGTACAGGGTATACTCTGGAGTCTTTTATTTTACAATATCTTGCAGCTGGTAGCTGTTGTCTCACAAGACTAAGGATAGTTTATCAATTATCCGACCGTAATAACGGTAAGCTCATGCACAGACTTAAACCGGTAATTCAAGCGTAAGGGACGATAAGGTCATCTCAAGATCAGCGCCAAAGAAGCCCTCAAGAAGTTGGATAGATCCTTTGCTGGCGCGAGGAGTTGGCGAGATCTCAGCATGACAGGTGTATAGATTCACTATGCCAAGTGCTTAGACTGCTATATAGAGTTTCATGACACCTTGGGAACCAGTGAAGGGCTCGGGGATTGAGCCTGTGGGCGGCATGAATTGAACGTGCATGTTCTGTTTCGACGGCCGACTCTGGAGTACGAGGGACATCTCACTTGTTCAGCTTCACTGCAACATAGAGAAGTAAATTATATCATCCGACTATTGAAGTTTCAACATTTGTCTTGGCAAACTGGTTAGGGATTCGACTTCTCACAAAAGTCAAGGTGGCTAAGTAAACAGTCCAAAATGGTAATTCTCTCGTTTCTTTATATTTCAGCATCGGGTAGTTTCCTAGTTACTCGCACATAGTAAACCAGAATGACCATGTATTCATCTTTCAACTACGATTAGATGTGAGCTATCCATTACAGGAGGGTGCCGGGATAAAGTTGCCGCTGACGGATCCATGATACCGAACCGTGATAATTGTCAGCCGGACAACCCCAAGGGTGTCACCCTCCCCACTCTCAGAGTCGCCACATCACACGACGCCACCCATTACATTGCCGTCCCTAATGATGGCGATGCATCAGTTGGATTGCCGTAGTCCCTGACAGCGATGGCGGGGGTGGCGTCGTGATGTGACGATTCTGAAGGCGTGGACCCTTACACCCTGGGCGGTGCTCAGGTGTGGTCATTTCCGATGGGTTTGCTGTGGGTTGCTGGCAAAGGAAGTGGTTACTGAATAGCGGACTTACTTTTCCCCATAGAAAGATCTGCATCCCAAGTGCTTGAGACCCTTGCGGATCGTTCCTACTGAGTAGGTTTTAACAGCTCTTGGATGGGAAAATCAAAACTTAAGTGGCTGAGGATGGGAAATAACATGAGAATGGGATATGGGAGCTGGATGGGAATATGGGAGCTGGATGGGAATATGGGAGCTGGATGGGAAGTGTGACCTTGATGGGGAATGGGAGCTGGATGGGGAATGGGAGCTGGATGGGAAATACGTGGATGGGAAATGTGTGGGTGGGAACTACGGGGATGGGAATTGCGTGGATGGGAAGTACATGGATGGAAAATGAGGGATGGATGGGAAATGCGATGGCCATGGGCAATGGGAAAGAGGAAGAGGCAGGAAATGATACTACGAGGGGAATGGTAATGGGATAAGAAATGGATGTTGTTAAATATCTCATGATGGGGATGATGGGTAAATAATAATTCACACCGCATAGGACTAGATGGGTAATTCTTGTCATTTCCTATGCTAAAGCTACTTGGGCTACATAGACCAGTTTTGAAAATTGTTTTTGGGGATCCCCCACAAATTTTGAAATTGGCTGCTTACCATAGGTGGTTGAGTGCGCCACTATGTGGTCCTCCCCCGATTTCTCACGCACCGCTTCCCGAGAACACGCGAACAACGGCCTGCACCGTTTCGAATCGCAGAGCAATGCCCAACACAGCAAGTAGAAGTTCTAGTTAGGGAATTAGATTCCTATATAGAAACAGCTGGGATACCAAGAACAGGCCCTCTCAAGCCTCTATATGGGCCGGCTCTTGAGCAGCTCTGCCACCGCCGATCAGGCACATTTCGACTTGCCTACTTTTTCTTCTAAAGCCGAATGTCTCGCTTACTGTGAAGGCTAGAACATGTGGACCCCGAACTATACCCGGTATACCCACCTCAGATGAATCCTTGCACGTGTTCGACCTTCCAGATTTGTAACTCAAGAACACCTACTCGTCCCTTTGACTCACTCATCCGCAATACTCTCGTTAATGATGTCAATGTGCTCAAATCTCAGGAACTGCTCTATTCTAGGAATTCATACTCGTGGAGGACTTACCGGCGTTTGAGATTCATCACAGCCGCAGGAAGCCCTCTCTTCCAGGCAGCAGCCCCATGTGCTATTCCTCTCAGGATTCGAAGCAATGATAGGCCGCTTAGCACTCTCTAAGTCCGAAGAATGGTTCTTTCTATCGGGGCCCGACGTTTTCTTTGTATAACTCCAGCGTCCTACGCTGGTAGGCGGCAGCGGGGCTCGCGTTCAGGGCGGAAGATAGAAGCGATAGTTTCTCTGAGCGGCGCGATCGCCTTTCCTATATAAAATAGGAGCTCATTCGTTAGACCTAACTATCAAAATCCCCTACGCAATACTTCGCCATGTCCTCTCAAGTCCAACAGGTCAGCAGCGTTCCCCCACCTTACGAGCTTGTGTCGTCGGGTTCCAACTTTACGGATGATTCGTTGAGCCTCGCATTTAACGTCTCGCTCTCCAACGGCATTGGCAGAGAGCCTGACACCCAATGCAGCTCCGTTCCGCGAAGTTTTCCCGCCGGCAGGATAGCAACATCGTTCCACCAGCCGTCGCTTACCCTACACTCGCTACCAACGCAAAGACCAATACTATTATTGTAATAGTACCCAACAATCACGGTTGAATAAATCTAAAAGCTTACACCATCTATCCCTTAGATCTCCATTACAAAGGGCGACCCAGCTGAACCGGCCCTCGCCGGTGTTGGGGGAGATTTCCCCTTGGTTCTCGATGAATTAACTGGTGAGAAAACTCACAAAATACGCAGAACACACCTTACTGAAAATTATTTCAGCGCGCACCACTGGCTCCCTTCAAGTCATAACAGATCTCCAAGTCCCCAGACCTGCGCTACAGGCCAAAACGCTCCTTCCCAGTTTACAGAATGTGGTAAGGGTTATGATATATTTGGAAGTCTTGGGTACTTAAAAGGACCTTATTCGACTTAGTCCGATGCCATCCGGAATGTAGGGCAAGCCATGAAACCTGGGAGCATTTGCTACATCCATAGTAAGTACCACACGCAACCTCTGAGTGAGCGATCAAATAATCTCTCGTTCCTTTCAGTCTCTGGTCATGCTTATCAGGATTCTCCCCGAACTGCCTGTAAGTTCTGAATCGACGCGTCGCACAAGACGTTGGTCGTTGGTCTCCCGTGCATGTCGCTGATACGATTCCGAAAGTTATGCCTCTTCCCTCTGGCGAGCGCTTAGATGGAAAGGTAAGCGTTGTTTTGGCATGCTCTACTCCTGGAAGTATAGATCTGACAGAGTTTCGGTGTCTCAGGAGCTGATGAGCTGGCTGAGGGCGGCCGCGAGTACTGGAGGTACCTTTTTGGTGAGTTTAACAGATTGGCCGCCATATACTGCTACTAATAACTCCTTCAAGATTATTGCCGATGTACGCAAGACTATCTTTTGCTCACTATTCGATGCCATGGTAACTAATGCTGATTGTATCGTAGGTCTGCTATGCGGCAGGTTTCATCCGTAAGTGAATCCGTATAGCTCGGGAAGTCTGACTCATCCGACTCATTCTATTTCCTAGGGATGCCATTTATTTATGATGTTAAAGATGGATCACTCTCTTGGAGTAAAAGCAGTGAGATTCAAGTACAGGGTGGAAGCGGACAAGTGGTATGAGGGACAAGATAGAATCATGGCAACACTTGACTCTGGTCCTGACACTCGTTGGAAGATTGCTCTTCTCTCCACAGATCACAATCAATCTGCAGTCACGATCAACTCCGAGGCCACAGCACCATACCCTGGATACCACGGTCTTTTCACATTTTCCCTATTCAACTATATCAAAAGTAAGTGGAGCTACAAGGGGCCGGATTCATTTTTACTAAACATCACTCTTACGATTGTTAGAACAACCTCTCGAAATCAATATAACAAATCTGCTCCTCCACCTTCGGAAGCACAGCAATTACCATCCTAGTCAACCTCGTCCACAAATCTCCGCCACGATTGAAGGGTTGAGGCAACTGCCTCTCGGGCGTCCCTCGGCGTAGACGTTTGCTAATTTACGTTACACTTACTATCTTATCTTGCTCTTAATCGACTTGCTTGTGGTTTCTCAGCAGCGGGTCGTGTTCGCAAACCATTTTCTGCTCCGCGAGAAATGGCCTGACACTCATCGTAGGAAAGATGCCCGAAGACTAAATTGATTTTTTATTGCACGTAGGACATGCTCCGGATAAGCAAAGCCAGCCAGAAGACGATTACCGATTACCGGGTGGTGACGTGGATAGATGATAAAGTACATCGCCAGGAGGGTCAGTCCTGTGGATAATGCTTGGTCTAGCTTTGGGTTTGCGCTATGGGAGATGTCGGAAAAGCGACTGCTAAGAGCAGGGAGATAGTCACCCTGGCATACGAAGGGAAGGAGGACTGGGGGAATGTCTTTGATGGTGGCATTTGTTACAGGCAGCGGGGATGCGGCAACGGATGACAACACGGGCGGATTGTCAGAAAACACCCATTCACGCAAAACACCCTCCGACTTAGCGAGGTCGTGTTGAGGGGAGAGGGCAGCTGTGGAGGACACTGAAGCCTGCATTTGACATCGAGAGCACGTGCATTCAAAGCCATACGTGTGACGCAAGGTAGTCTGACGTGACGATAATGGAGACGCCGGATCGATGTAGGGAATGGTGATCTGGTGAGCCAAGAGAGACATGAGTAAGTTTCTTTCAGCTGTGCTTGTGGCTAGTACCCAGGGGCAAGGTACTCACCTCTTCGTCGACAGCGATGTCGCTCAAAGCACGAACGTCCTGCCATACGGCGCCATTTTCATACCGGTAGGACGGAGCGGCATTCGGAAGGCAGGAGTGGTTGAACGCCCGACTGGCGAGTGGGAATATGGCGTGTGCGATGGGGTGAAGGGATGTCGAGGAGACGCTGAAGTGATTATTCTGTATGGTGGAGAATAAATGATCGATTGCAGCCTTGGGTGTTGCACTTAGTAGGCTTGACTGGAGAGGAAGCGGCGGCGAGGATATTCGCTCAGCTGGCTGGAGGGTGAGGAGAGCTCGAAGAGGCTCCTCGAGGTCGTCCACAGAGGATTTGGCAGAGGTCCCTTGGAAGTAGCGAATGATGGCTCCACGACCTTCGTCCGACGCCAAATGCTTCGCGACCATTGTGCGACTAGTAAAGAGTCCAGCTGTTTTTGAGGGTCGGTGGTGGAGCTTAGAAATTGTGGCAGGTCGTTGCACATTCTGCGGTGACCTGGGCTGGCCTGAATGGGAGACGAAATCAGCCACCCCCCCTTCTGGACTAATGGTATAAAACTCACAGTCCTTGCTGCAATACCAGTAGCTTTATTGCATGAAGAAGTATGAGAAGTGGTCCAGCTTTCAACTGCTACGATTCACTTGCAAGGAGCACCCGCTACATCGCTTTAGGCTTGAATCGTCCCAACGCAAGCAAGTACTGGTCGCATCTTTTGCTCTTCTCTTCAGGTAGAACTCTGGCTGATAGACACGAAGATGAGAGGGTGGTGTCTCCCGCAGTAATCCCCGCTGTCGCTACCGCCTTGTTGCGCGTTTTGCTGTCGGGTTGAAGGTGGAAGGAAAGTGGAGGGGCCTCAGAGAGCCTCTTGGGGGAGGGGGGCACAAGGCACGCGAAACGGTCTCAGGGTTCAGTCAATTCTCTAATATCTGCCACCACCGTATCATGGCAGCGGTGGAGAAAGAAAAGGTCAGCAATCCCCTCCATCGCCATCGGTTACGACTCTTACTGACTCTGAGCGCTTTTCAGGGAAATGCCTCGTTCAAAGCAGGCAAATTCGCTGAAGCTGTGGGTCATTACAGCGTGGCGATCTTCCTAGACAGATCAGACCCGACCTTGCCGTTGAATCGAGCTGCGGCGTACTTGAAGTTGGGCAAGTGAGTACGTGAAAAAAAAATTGTCAGTCGTTGAGGGGATCACTCGTTGGATGGCTTACCGGCCGCGGTGGTGTTAGGAATGAGGATGCCGAGCGAGATTGCTCGACCGTGCTTGGCCTGCCGACAGGCAAAAATAACGTGAAAGCGTTGTTTAGACGGTACCAAACCAGGATGGCCCTAGGGAAGAAAGGAGATGCTGAGCGAGGTGTGGGTCCTACCACGTCGGCCCCGATCGGGATTAGCTGATACTCATTCGCTGACCGGATTGACCGAGGCAGACTTGCGTGAAGCACTAAGGATCGAACCCCAAAACGAGGCTGTCAAGAAAGAGTTGCAGCAATTTGGAGATCTCGTAGAAGCGCCGGTACCGGCGTCAAATCCTTCAGCCGCTTCGAACACAAAGCCCTACCGTCGCCGTGTACCCATAACCATTGTGAAGGGGCAGGAATCTTCAAGTCTGAGCACGACTGCTCCGCCGAAGACTCTGGCTGGTCCAACGGGGACGGTGCCAAACCCTCCAGAAACCCCGTCCTTGATGAGTGCTGTTTCGTCCCGGTCCATCAAGACCTCGGAGTCTACCGGGTCGGAAACCGCGCCCGCAACGTCAACGTCTCCTGACTCTCGTAGTCAACCCCGAGACCCCAAATTTGAGACCAGAGAGATTAATGGGCACAAAGTGGGAGGAGGCGTGTTCCGGTCCAAGTTGCAGACGCATGCTCCGCCCGAGTCCCCTTCAGCCCCGGCTTCATCCGTCACCCCAAAACTTCCGCCATCAAGTGCGACCAATCTGCCGGTAAAACCAAACCCGACAGCAACATCGTCTGAATCCTCGTCTCTATCACGTCCACAAACCAATCCGCCGACAAAGGCACCGACCAATCTATATGATTTCACCCGAGCCTGGAATTCCGTGCCTTCGGCCGACGGGAGATGGCGATTGATCAACGTGAGTGCTTTATCTGGGTTCCATGATTCGATATTCCCGCATGTGCTCGCTTGGTTCTGCTCGGGACTGACCGCTATTTTTCAAATAACTTCCAGCTTGTGCCACCTGAACAGTTACCCAAACTATTCCGAACTTCTTTAGAGCCCGAATTAATGATGGACATGGTTAGAACATTCGACGATGTTCTATCTTCTTCGAGTCCACATGGGCAGCCATCCACTGGCTCGTCCCTTTCACCGGATGTTCAGCCCCCGGCCGACGATCCAGCCCAGGATATTGTGCGGCGGTACATGATGAGCCTAACAACCGTTCCGCGCTTCGAGTTTGTTCGTCTATTTCTCAGCGACAGGGAGAAAGAAGTAGTCCGAAACGTGTCTCGGCACCTTCTAGAGCCAGGCACCCTCACAGCATCATGGGGGGTTTAGTCGAACTTTGGTCTGTGTGGGTGACTCCCGAATATTATTTCTTTTTCATTACTGTGATCTCCAATCAATTCATTAAATCTGTTCTCCGCCAAGCCGAGCTAGTCAGTTCTCGGCGGGTTCAAACCACTCCATTTCCGAAGCGCTGTTGGGCTGCCCTCACGCCCCCATCTAGGACCGAAATTGGGAAATTCTGGTCTCACGCAGATTGCTTGATTCGAGGTTTCAGAAGACGTCGCGAGTGGATTGTTGAAATTCCGAATCTGGGCAATCTCACCATATGGTCGCAGGTCGCAGACCGCTGATCCCATTGCCATGAGTCAGCTCGCGTCTTACTCAGACCGCCACGTACTGACCACGAGCCTAGGAGGTCTTTCCGCGGCCCAGTTTAGAAACAGAAAGTTCTAACGGCGCCATGAGAAATTCTATTTTCTGACTGTGTGAACGGCGCTTTGTAATCCCCCGACAATCGCCGTCACAGCATAGAGCGTTTCTATTCTATGCTGCCTTCCATAAACGGACGCCTAATTTAATTTCGGCAAAATCCAAATCGCTAGGTCAAAGGCTGTACCGCGTGGAGGCGTTTCATGCACAATGGAGGCAAGCAACCGCTCAGTGCAATTCAGGTCTCCGCCATCAACGCAGGGCCCTACCATTCTTCTATTTTAAAAGGAAGCTGCCATGCTATATGCGTCATTTCAAGCCACATCTCCGTTTGCTCTTGGCCCTGTATCCGCAGTGCACCCTGAGGCTCCATGTGCTTCAAAGCAAATTGGACAAGTCATTGTTCACAATTTGCTTCGATATCGAGTTCCTTTTTGTTTTGCAGACCCTCGAGGACCCTTGTCTACCTGGTACAGAAGTCCAATGACGGAATTTGGGAGGCCAGTAAATGAGACGATGCAGTTGCGGAGGACACAGAGTGGCCTCATCGAATCACCGGTAGGGCAAATGCCATGCAACCCAAGACACAAAGCATTCTGCACTATAAATATGCAGTCCCCTGTCAACAAGGAATCCGCCATCCCTCCAGCAATAGAACCAGATGTCCGGCACGGCTCAATCAGCTGGCAACCTCGTAAAAATCGCACCAACCCTCGCCAACCCTCCATCTACTTCTGGTCCCCATACGTACAGTATCGTTGTAAGGCCTTCACGGGTTCCCTCCTTCGTAGCCCTTTGCTTAGCCTCTCTCCTTTGTCAGGTCGGCATTGCCAAGGGTAACCCCGATGGGTACCTCTTTGGAGTCGAGGGGGATTTATCGTTGGTTGTCGATAAGCTGGGTGGTAAGCGTATTGTATTTTGGACTGTTCTGGGTTGCTAGACTGACAAGCTGAACAGTTAGAACCACCAAGACGCTCTACATAATCACCGACGTCACCCTCCAGATCATCGGTGACGGGGCTCGGGTTCTGCCCCCAAAGCTACAATGCTTGGTAAGTGGCCCTCAACGGTCTCATCCAATGTTGACACCAACGTACTTTTACTCGTCGCAGAAGAGCACCCTTGAAGAAGTAGGCTCGGTCTTGGGGCCGCGTGATATCTGCTATATCTATAGCAAGTTCAGCCTTTTCTCAGTTGACGACTTCTAGACTAACTATTAGCAGTTGGAGGTCATGTTGAAACTGAGAATGATGAACCATCCTGTAAGCCAACAACCGGCATGTCACTTGCAATGGGCGGCTTCTCTGACTCTTAGTGCGACTACAGTCCTTCCTCTGTCCGGCGACGAACACTTGTATGGCAATGTATGATCCTCGAGAACCTTTTGCTTATTTTATTACTAACTGAAATCTATGGAAAGATTCTTGCCTCTTGGCTCAAAGCTGCAGCTAGCGGTGGAGGTACTATCATTGTACGTTCAATCCGTTTTTGACTATGGTGCTTTTCCCAACCGCTTTCTTGTTCTTTCTTTTGTCTCATAGGTACTCGCCGACGTAAGTTTCATTCCATCTCATGATATAAATATACTAATGCATGGCTGACCCCAAATTTCTCCGTTTCGTTAGGTTTGCCATTCTACAGCTTTTCTCAGTGAGTAGATGGCAATGGCAATGGCCCTAAGCACAACTCGCAGATTAACATGGACAACCTCCAGAGATGCCAGTTACCTACGATCTCAAGACTGATGGCTCGCTCCATTACCCCAATAGCGAGGCGAGGGAACCCCAGGGTCGGGAAGGACAAGTGGTACGTCAGGCAGAACGTTGACCTTGGGGGGAACGTATTCTAAACCGTCCCCTAGATCATCATTTCCTCCACGGAACGTGGTCAGTTGGCTAGGACCATCAAAGTTGGCGAAGGACAATATGTTGGACCCCATGGGTTCTTCACGTGGGTCTTCTTCGACTATCTCCAAAGTAGGTTTCGGATTTAAGCGGGCTTACTGGATTGATCATTGATGTTGACGTTTTATTGGCATCGCTCTCAGACCAGTCTGGGCCTGTTGACACAGCAGCTCTCCTTCTCTACCTCCGCGAGCAATGTGAATGGCATAAGGAGAAACCACGTCCTCAGATCTCCGCTACGACCACCGGCCTACGACAGCTGCCCATTGGGCAGCCGTCTGCTTAGGTCCAATGTAACTTAAGGAGCCCTCTTTATGTCTTTTTGGCCCCCGGGATTGATACAATCTCGGGGCGGTAGCATATTTCCCGTCTGCAAGGACTCGCCAATCACACGCAGACCGCCCGGACCCCGTATTTCGGCGATTTAACTTGCTTAGATACGCAAACAAAATCTTGCATAATCTCCCAAAACGGCGACAAAGAACTGTCACCTTCTATACCGGCCACTTCACCCTCGGCGGTAGTAGTAAACTTATATCTCCAAAACTGGCCTTTTCTTGATTGACTGCTGCCAGCGCTCTGGTAAATTGAGAATACCTTCAACGTCATCGAACTCTTCGTCTTTATTCCGTTCGCCGACGAGACCCCCTGTAGGGTCCCAGACGATCGGTACGGTTTCGTAAGGACTTGGAGAGATAAGCCGTCGGCCGAGGCAGGTCGGGGCTCCAGCAGCTTACGTAACTTACCTGACCCTGTTGCTTCGGTAATCTCTGGTCTTCTCAAACCAAAGTACATCCTAACTTGATTTCTTCCATGCGGTTGGTGAGTCATAACATAACCAGGTCATTTCGCCTGATCATTCACCGACCCTGCTCTTGAGCTCATTGTGGCCTGATCGGTGAGATATTTGATTATGTAAAACGTTTCGCGCCGTTAGGTCTTCGCGAGGTTCACGCGGGTTCAGATGATCTATCAGCCCTTGACCTTCATCCGAACGCGAAAAGCAGTCAACATAGGACGTCGTGCGTCGCTACATGACGCACTTGTCGAATTGAAGCATTTATCATGCTCGTACATTTCATGGGCAACAAGGACGTTTAAAACGGGTCAAGCGCCCTTCGAGAGGTCAACGACATTCAGCGGTTGTGGGTAGCTTATTAGTATCTCCGCAGATGCAAGCAGCGGTATAATGTTCACCTACCCTTATCTTACCTTAATTGACTAAAGTTGAGCTCCGCCGTAGCGTGCTTTGCCGAGGGTTAGTGTTCTGTGCTCCAAGATGTGCAACCATGTTCTGGGGGTAGCCGTCATGCTTACCGTCATGTACTGGACACATACCATACCCACGGACAGCCAATCCCACGCAAGATATTGATATGAAAATTCAAGTCCTTTGCACCTAATCTAATTTTGCCATATCTGTCGACATCGAGTGCGTCGTTGAGAGCGCCACCCTGTGGTAGTCCGCGACCTCCGCCGATTTCCCACACACCGCTTCCGAGAACACGCGAAGAACGGCCGGCACCGTTTCGAATCGCAGAGCAACGCCCGACACAGCAAGTGGAACTTCCGGTTATGGAGTCCGATTCCTATATAGAAACAGTTGGGTACCAAGAACAGGGCCTCCCAAGCCACCATATGGGCTGACCCTTGAGCAGCTCTGCCACTGCGGATCAGGCACATTCTGGCTTGGGCACCTTCTCTTCTAAACCGAATGCCTCGCTTACTGTGAAGACTAGAACATATGGACCCCGAACTATACCCGGTATACCCACCTCGTATGAGTGGCTGCACGTGTTCGACCTTCTATAATCGCAACTCGAGCACACCTACTCGTCCCTTTGACTCACTCCTCCGCAATTTCTCGTTCATGATGTCAACGTGCTCGAATCTCAGGAGCGGCTCTATTCGAGGAAATGACACTCGCGGAGGACTTGTCCGCGCTTGAGATTCATCACAGCCGCAGTAAACCCTCCTTTCCAGGTAGCGGCCCCATGTGCTATTCCTCGCACAATTAGAACGATGATTGGCTGGCTAAAACTCTCTAAGTCCGAAGGATGGTTTTCTATCGCGATCCGGCGTTTCCTTTATCTAACTTCAGCGTACTACGCTGGTAAGCGGCAGCAGGACTCGCGTCCAGGGCGGACCATAGAAGTGACAGTTTTTCTGAGCGGCG
>KN823037.1:113191-167191 GCA_000827465.1 Tulasnella calospora MUT 4182 | reverse complement strand
GGTCTAGTCCTGGGTTCGGCGAGACCTTGATCTATAGAATCTTCAAGGACTTCCCGCAAGTTACCACAATCCAAGACATGAGTTGGCGCTCCGGAGTGATTCGACACCGAGCATTCACAAATTGGAAAGATCCGGAGGGGGAAAAGTATAGGGAGTTTTGGACTCATTTGCTGCGCGCCGTTCGGACGGGGTTGGAGCACCCAGATTCCTGGGGGAGCACTGCAGAAGTTACGATTCGGAAAGTGAGATTCCTGGACTGGAGGGGGAGAGTGGTTGATGTGGTACCGACGAGTCCTCCAGGAGAGAAGTCCCAAGCGTTAAGCCCTGATGATCAGCTGATGGATGCTCTCGTGAGCAGGACACGGCTTTGAGGTACTGCTAATATATAGGATGGAGGAGAATGCAAGGATTTGCCGCTTACTGAGGCCATAATCAACCATAGACTCAACATTCGTTTTATTTTATTCGATGTAAAAATTATTCAGTTTCGGGACTTTTATATCATAGCGGCTGTGAGGCTTTTAGAACCACGTTGATGAGGCCATTTTGCAGGTTCAGATCCTCATGACATTTGGCTTCCCCGATCATTGTGGGCTTTCTAAATACAGGTGCACACAGAAGTTATTTGATGTAACGCGCAGGAGCCTTGAGATCAAAATAATCTCAGCATTACTCCTTCGGGCATAACTACCTTATGTCCGGTCGTTGCGTCTGACGTGTTGGCTTCCTCACCCCGCATGGGCTAGTTTCTTCCACTACACTGACAGCCCGCGAAAACTGAGACGAAAACGTTGGCGGACCCGACCCCCGTATAGCCGACCTATACATAAATGCGATAGCTAAGGATGACGTCGAGGTTATACTATACCCGAGGAGGCTGTAACCTTTTTTGGACCGCGCTGATTATTGGCTTGTCCATCTTCGGGACAATCTGGCTTATGGATCAGCTCCTGAACTGCATTTTCCCATCAAGGTGGACTCCTATATCTTCGTCGTCTCTGATGCCTTCAACTTGCTAACGCCTGGATTCTATCAGAAAGACCCCATCGCCAATTGCAAGGCCGAGACCTGTACCTAGTGAGAAGATCATTACAGGGTAAGGGGATGACTGCAATCGACGACAGAAGAACTAACCCCACCCTTCTTAGACGGTTAACGGCGGCGGAGCTTGAGGAAATACGAATGGACGAAGCAAGCTCTCCCCCAAACCACGTCCCGTCACTACCTCCCGAACTTCTTCGACAGATCATCATGCACGCGACCGATACACACCCTTCTCCATTTTCTATCCATCGGTCGACACCTCTTTCTGTATGGGACAAGTTCCCCTTCCCAACATCCCATCGACTAGATCCAGGGATAGAAAGGAAGCTCCACACTCGGAGCATGCAGCGAAAGGTTACCATCTCCCGAGTCTCAAAAGCTTGGCGAGACATCACAGTTGAATTTCTTTTCAACTCGATACGCATCGATCACGCCAAGCAAATACCTCTGCTCGGCATGGCGTTCGACGCAGATGAAAGCCGGAACGGGCTTCAAGGAGGAGCCATTCAAGGGAGCGCAGCAGGCTGGGTCCGCGAAATTTGGTTCGACCTGGACCGCGTCCGTTCTACCAGCAGTGATCTCCCCTTAGAATTCGACCTTCCCGATCTTTTCCAACGTTGTCCCAATGTCGTTGTGTTCCGTGGGTTCGGACACCGACTTCAGTTATGGCATCAAGCTGGCTTGTTCAAAAAGGGGCAAATCGTCAGGAGCATCGTGCTGACGGCATGCAGTGATAGACCAGTAGTTTACGAACCACTCAATATCCTGGAGGGTCGAAGGATTGAGATCAGTCGGCTAGTCGACCACGACCCGTTTATTCCTCTAATTCCGCCGCCCACTAGCCCTGAACTTCGGCCCAGCTACCTCTTGATACAACAGCTTCAGTCACTCGAACTACATCCTAGCAGGACTTTCTACGAGCATTCGCCTAACACCTTCGCCACCATCTGTCTTCCTCACCTCACCCACCTCTTCATTCACGGACTTTGGGGGGCAGCCCGATACGCAACGCTTCTTGAAATGCCGAACATTCGAAGTATTACGTACGACGCGATATCAACCGACTTTGGTCCAGATCAAGACCCTTTCCAGGTGCTTATGAAAAGGCATGGTGCCAAACTCAAGGAGCTCGCTCTCCTGCATGCTCCTGATAAAGAGGAGCTCCTACAAATACAGGAGCATTGCACCAACCTGGAGACTATGTACATTACTTGGGCCCATGCTAATTATTGTCCTAAGACGGTAACAACTGTTGGTCTCTTCGGTCTCGAAGATGTTGTGAACGATGGATGCGAGCACCGACTCTTTGCGTCGGTGACAGCGCTCCTAGATGCTGCACTGGCACTGCGAGAAGTCAAGGACCTGAGTTGGAGGTCGGGGGTCGTTCGACAGAGAGCCGCTCGTAGTCGGAAGGACCCAGCGGCCTCGAGATATCGGAAGTTCTGGGCTGATTTTATCAAAGTTTTCCGCAGGGGAGAAGAGGAGGTCCGACTGGTTGACTGGAGAGGTCGAATTGTCGACGCGGGGTGTTTTGAGTTGGACCCTGGGGAGGACAGGATAGATGAAGATGATCGGACCATGGAGCAACTCGCTGCAGGCAGTATATAGTGGTACCGAAGGATTTATGGTTGCTGCGATTCTTGTGGCACTCTTTGAGTGCGTTATGATAGACAGCTTGCCTGCCAGTAATCGTCAAACCGACCACTGCCCTTAAATGGGTGGATGCATAGAATCGCTATACGCTCGTCGTTTTCTGAAAAGAGATGGCTCCTTGCGGCGTTTGTCCTGTTCAGCTATCACCGGCTTGACCGGAATTAGCCGCTATTGTCCGGTTGGCGGCTGTGCCTGGTGAAACGTGAGCCGAACACTTCTCCAACCACGACTTCATCCTATCGCTCCTGCCCGCCATTGTTTTGCTTGGGCCACGAAAATTGGAGCCGTGCTCAGACAATGACGCTTAGGCGTTCAGACTTCACCCGCGCGGGTGCAGCCATACTTTGGACGATTGCAGCCATTTTGCTAGCTTTGCGCGTGCCGGGGATGAAGTGGCTCGTGGAAAAGGTTCTGGAGCGTGCAATTCGGTCTAGGTAAGGCTTTCGTGGACTTCTGTTCAGCTCGAGGGGTTTTCCTTGTTTATTTCTAATATCTTGCGCATTCAGAGAGAAACGGACCCCCAAGCCGGACAAGCGTAGAAAAATAATTAAAACGGGGTAAGCAACTACACAGTATACTCCCGGCGGGCTGAGCTCAATACCCTGTCAGCCGGTTGTCCAAGGCTGAAATCCGTCAAATGCACAAAGAGGCGTCCGACGTCGCACACGGTCCTCGTCAACTCCACCTACCGCCTCTACCGGCAGAGATCCTCAGGGAAATCATCAGATGCGCAACGGACACCTACCCATCACCATTTTCTATCCATCGATTCACACCTCTTCCTCCTTTCGAGGCATTTCCCATGCCCATACTCGACCGCGAGATGCAACGAAAACTACATGCTCTCAGCATGCGGGAGAAGGTGGCGGTGTCCCAGGTATCGAAGCTCTGGCGAGAAATGTCAAAGGAGTTCCTGTTCAACTCCATACGTATCCGTCACATTCGACAAATCTGGTTGCTAGGCCGAGCATTCGAGGAGGACGAACGGCGAATGGGGGACCGAAGCAAGCGGGGTACAGCCCCACGTTGGGTTCGAGAATTGTGGGTCGACATGGACAATGGCAGGAATCAGACCAACTCCGACCTCGAGTGGCTGTCCAAACCAAGTTTCTCCCATTTCCTGAAACGATGCCCCAACATTGTGGTGTTTCGTGGGCTCGGAAGAGAGCCCTTTCGAGAGTTCCGAGCAAATTTCCAGAGGAGTCGAATACTCGAGCAAATCCTCTGTCGAAATGTCGAAGAAGGCGGCTTAAGCAGCGAAGAACCCTCCCACAATAGCCGAAGAATCGAACTCAGCCTTTTTGCTTCCGGCGACCCATTTTTTCCCTTGCTCCCGCCACCTTCAAACTCTGGAACAACACCTCATCAACTTGTCCTGTCGTCCGTTTGTTTCCTGGAACTCTGTCCCAGCTTCAGGCCAATCGAGGTTGGTCATCCGCGGGGTGCTGTCATTCTCCCCAATCTTCAACATCTCACCGTATCCGGCCCTATACCAGCAGCGTATGCAACGAAATTGGAGATGCCTCACCTCCACGGGATCACGTACTCGTTGGAATTCCCCTCTAATCCACTAGACAACGACTCTTTCCTTCAACTGTTGACCAAGTACGGGGCAGGACTGAAAGAACTGGCCATTCCCCACAAGACGTCTCCTCAGGTACTAAACCACGTCCGGATGCATTGCACCAATCTCGAAACCTTTAGCGTTCACTGGGAACAGCTCGCTAAATGCCCACCCTCAGTAATAACCGTAGGCGTCTTCGGGCTTGAAGGAGTTGTCTACAACGGTCAAGATCCCTCAGCTATTATCGCTTTTGGCGCTCTCGTCGACGCGGCCCCGGCACTGCAGGAAGTTAGAGACCTCAGTTGGAGATCAGGCGTTGTCAGAAAGCGTGCTATACGGAATTGCAACAGCCAAGATGCACCGGCACACGCGCACTTCTGGAGCGAGATCTTCCGTGCCTTTAGCCGTGCAGGAAGCCATATAAGGCTGGTAGATTGGAGAGGTCGGGTCGTGGACCCCGTGCGGGCAGGAGAACTGGATGATGGAGATCGGTTTATGGATGAAGTGATCGCACCGGCAGTTATATGGGGTTCGGTTTATGAATGAAGTGGTCGCACCGGCAGTTATTTGGGGTTGGTAACAGTCCCTCAGCAGGCGTAGGAGATCAGCAATAAAAGCACATGTTTGCCTCATCTAAACTACCCTATCAAGAAAGAGGCACTCGAGGGAAGGTAGACAATTTTTTTTGGTGTCTATCATAGGACCTCGGGGAACTGGTCTCCTTCTCCTTTGCCTTCAGCGACAATGCCCTTCAACACCCCATAAGCCCGATCCACATTATCATTGACGACAGTCAAGTGGAATGCGCCAGTCTAAGATGTGACCAGAGTGACGTATGAGTTTCAGCCGGGTGGATGGCAATCTCGGAACTCGCCTTGGCGTAGTCAATTTCCTTAAAGGCGATGTTCAGTCGCGATTGCATGGATTCCTCTGTTTCCGTTCCTCTTCCTGAAAGTCGCTTTTTCAAGTCTTCTACACTCGGCGGAGCAATGAAGACGAGGAGGGGTTCAAGTTGGGGAAGCTTCTTGAGAGACCTTACGCCCTAAATGCACATCACAACGACGCTTAGTAATCGCGCACCTAATATTAAAAGTCTTCGAACCGGAGATACCTCAGATTCAATATCAAGAAGGCATTTGGCTTTCGGATCTTGAAGGCAATCTTCAACGGCCTTGACCGATGTGCCATAGCTACGATTCAACAGGTGAGGAGAGTATCCTTTGGAACTCAATGATAGAGTTAGCTTACCAGTTGCCGTTATACTCCGTCCATTCAATAAAGCCGCCGCGACCAACCAAGTCCAAGAAATCATCCCGAGTTACGAAGTGATAGGCGACGCCGTTCTCCTCGCCATCACGTGGTTTGCGAGTTGTGTCTAAAGTCGACGGCAGTCAGAATGGGTGGGAGGTAATGGCTTAGATCATCCCAAAACCTACGAGAGACCGAGAAGCTGAACGCGCCAGGGTACTCAGCGAATAACTTTTTGATGAGAGTGGACTTGCCGACACCTGATGGTCCAGAAAGAACGATTAGACGTGAATCGGTTGTTGGTGCCATGGTAGACGCTCTACGAGCTGACAATGGTGAAGGCGAGGTGAAATATCGAGGTCGGGGTGATGAAGCTTGCAACAGGCTCAGGGGCTTGAAGCTGGGTCTAGTCAATCTTGAAATAGGGGAAGGAGAAGCGCCCGTCGGTCGGAAGATAAAGGCGTATCTACCATCAGCACCTGGCGCCCGTCAAAGAGGCGCTTGGAACTCACTAAGCCCAGAGCGGCACGCTGGCATAGATGTTGCCCACGTGTGCAAGACCGAGGGGATTCGAGTTGACATCATAAAGCAGAACGCTTTTTAGTCTGTATGTACCCACAATGGTAATGGCGTTATATGGGAGTTGGAATACGGAATGCAGAGAGTGCAGAAAGAGCGACACGGTTCACTTCAAAATGTACGAGGGACACCAGCGGAGATTAACGGGTTCGTGGTCCGTTCTCTCAGCTCCTGTAAATGTCCTTGGTCTCCCACGCCGCTCGCTAGTCAGAGCCCGCCGGCTTACATCATCGGGTGCACGGGAGCCGGTGTTTGTGCTCCAGATGGCATCCGAGTCTAATCTCTCCAGCGTCCTGTCCCGATAACCCAGGTCGCCCGACCGTCCGCGAAGTAAGCATCCTTGTGCGATTGAAGCCTCGTCACTGGTAACGTTATCGAATCAAACAGACGTATACGATGGCCACCTGCAAATTCACCGATCAACTTGGCCCTTCTGACGCCGCTGATGCCCCAGGAAGTCACACCCATAGCCACGATGGTGTAAGCCATGCTCACTCTCACGAGGGCGGACCGGGAACCTATACACCGCTCGAACATGGCCATACTCACGAGCATTTGGAGCATGCCGGTACGTTATCTGGGGTCAAGGCGGCGGAGATAAACATGCAGCTGAACCTCTCAATCAGGGAAATTCGCGGAAAGAGATATGGTAAGTTGTAGTCTCCTCGAAGATCGTTTCAGTGAAATTTCCAACGCGCTCCATGTTATAAAGCCCGACTATTCGGGCCGTAATTGGGAAGAACGGGGGTTCACAATCGGGATCGGAGGGTAAGTTCCCCGCCTTCCCCCGGATTTTCGGCGACTGGTCGACTCATTTCCAAAACAGGCCAGTTGGTAGCGGCAAGACCGCCCTTACTCTTACGCTTTGCCAAAAGCTCCGCGACAGTTACAATATTGGTATGCGGAATAATCTTTGGATTGTTGAACGCCCTTCCCTAATATCCGAGTGTGCGGTACCAGCTGTGACTACGAATGACATCTTCACTCGCGAAGATCAAGAATTTCTGATCCGGAATGGGGCTCTGCCAGCCGAACGCATCATGGCAATTGAAACTGGAGGGTGCCCTCACGCAGCTATTCGGGAGGACATTTCCGCCAATCTGGGGGCCTTAGAGGAGCTTCAGGCTAAATTCGGGTGTGAGCTTCTGTTTGTGGAAAGTGGAGGAGACAACCTAGCAGCGAACTACTCGAGGGAGTTAGCAGACTACATCATTTACGTGGTACGGAAAAGCGATCATGCAAAGCGGGGCACCACGAGTATTCACGAGCTCCCGCGTACTTCACTCTGGGTAGATTGACGTATCCGGAGGAGACAAGATCCCGCGAAAGGGCGGCCCCGGAATCTCCCAATCCGACCTCTTAGTGATCAACAAGGTCAGTAATCACTTACTTCGCAAAATGAGATCGAGAGCTGCAACTAACACAGTTGCCGCTCTTTCTTCCAGATTGACATTGCTCAATACGTTGGAGCTTCTTTGGAGGTCATGGAACGAGACTCGGCCAAGATGCGCGACAGCGGGCCGACTATTTTCACCTCAGTGAAGCAAGGGGTAGGAGTTGACAAAGTGGTGGAATTAATTCTATCGGCTTGGAGAGCAAGCGGTGCGGCGAAGAGTAAAGGAAAGGAGGTCGCGTGACCAGCCAAAAGGATTGGCTCACAGCGAACATTGAAAGTCGCTAGAAGATATCTAGTGGAAACTCGAATTTTCATTTACCATAGTCAAATTAACAAACAATAGCTTGCAGCGTTACAAGGGTTAGGTCGCCACGATTGGTCTTGACCAGGTCATCGGACCTTGAACATCTGTACAATCATCTCCTTCGGCGTTCCTTCCTCATCCGCAGGGTCTTTACTAAACGACGGATCGTCGACCATGTAATGGATTTCAACGTCAAGCTCCCTCGAGTTATCCGGGCTCTTCTTGCAATGGAAGGTTCCTGAGATAGTTGTGCCTACGATACGTCCAATTAGTTAGCCATACGACATTTCACGCTAGGAGAATAAATACTGAGAAAACTGAGATAAGTACCTTTTCTGACCCGAATAGGCTCCCTTAATAAGAAAACAGTCTGCTTCCAGTGAGTCGGCATGCTCCTAGGTCCTGTCGAGAACGACACAGACTTCGGCAAGCCAGTGGTGCTTTCTCTCCTCGATGCACTTCTCGCCCTCAGCGACGGTCGCCTAACAGGTGGGCTGAGAATGCCCACTGGTGGAATGGGAGCTGCGGGCGCAGGAGGCGCAGGAGGTGCAGGAGGCGCAGGAGGTGCAGGAGGAGCTGGAGGTGGCGGTGGATTGACCGACTCCGGCACCGACGACAGAGGCTCTCCCGTGATGGCGCCATGCTCAACCGGTGGGGGTCCGCCTAAATCTCGACTAGACTTTCGGCTGTGCCCTCCAGCGGAGTCGACGCTCCTCTGCCTTCGATGACCGTCGGCACCCTCGCTATTCCTCCTACCAATTTGAATAACCTCTCCGGGAGCCCAGTCACCTTTATGAAGCTCAACTTTAGCGTCTACGTCCAAATCCTTCCCGTCGGTTGTGAAAAATGTGTCAAAGTAGACGATAAAGCTGTTGAGTTCTCCAGAACGCGTGGTCGTTAGCGTGAACTGAGAAACAAAGTCTAGTTGCCGAATTGCGATGTGCTGAACGGGTATGTCCTATGGGAGGGAGACGAGGTGGTTTGATTTCCAGGTCCCAGCCAATTAACCAACCACCCTCACTTTGATCGTGATAGCCTCGCCTAGCATGCACTCTTCTTTCACAACCTCAGAGACTGCTTCATCGTAAACTTCCTCCGCCATGGCAGACATCTTAAACCCTAAAGATAAGGCAGTATCCGGCGTTAATTTACGCGATGACGATTCAATGAGCGGAAACTGGTACGTACCGCAGACGTCATCCCAGAATTTAACTCTTTCACGAATGACATCAAACGTTTCCCCAAGGGACATCATCATTCTACATTGGCTGGGAGCCATCAACCCAGCCTCTTTGGTCTCCTCTTCGTCGTCGGGGCCTGGAGCGACGGTTCCAGCTTTGCGTAGGAACTTGTCTCTTGCGACAATGACAGAGTCGAGCATGGATTCGTATATGCAACAATAACCCATCCATTCGGATATGATGACGTCAACATAAGGAAGGTCGTCTGGGAGGCTCTCGAGGTTCTCGACCTTGCCTCGAATGACCCTACGCGTTTGGGAACATGCGTCTTAGAAACGGGGAACGAAGTGAAATCAGGCCGAGGAGAAGCGTACGTGATAACGTCCTCAAAGCCATTGTCCTTGATATTTTGTTTGGCTTTGGTGACAACGTCGCTGGCGTCGATAGCAATGACCTTGCGAGCACCCGCCCGGGCTGCAAACATCGACAAAATACCAGTCCCTATGACAGAATATCCTCTTCAGACTGTGAAAAAAGACTGATAAGTCTTAGAGCCTCCTACCGCATCCGACGTCCATTACAACGGCTCCTCTGAATATCATGGGGTTGCTGAGGATGAACTTGGAGTACGACGTCGTTCGGACCGTGTCTTGGATCATAGTCGCGTGGATATCTGCGTGAAGAAGCCCTAATCAACATCTTCAACTTGAGAAGCAGGTTTGCACGGTCGTACCGTTGTAAGCGTAGCTATTGAAATAGTGCGAATCGTCATCCCGAGGTGCCGGAGGTGCGACGGCTTCGGAGTCAGGTTCAAGGAGGTTCAGCCTTCCTTGGACCAATTGACGCATCTGTTGAACAGCTTCTCGGGCTTCTTTCAATTGTGCCTCTAGCTTCTTTACTTTCTTGACCAGGCTCTTCTCTTTCGCTGGTTCTGTGGTAGTTCCACCTCCTGGTACTTCGTCGTCGGAGTCGTCAGAGTCTCCAGGCAGTTCCAGTTCTGTGAACAATTATTGAGTATCGTATAGAAAAAGGTATCAAATAAAATACCTAAAAGGGGATCATCTTCGAGGGTCGGTTTGAGCAAGGCGTCATCAGAGAGGAACGGTTCTTTGCCCGTAAGATTCGCTAGCTCAGGGGCCAGACGTTTCTATCGAGGACTAAGTATCGGGTCAAAATTTCATTTATATAAAAAAATTAACTTTACCTCCTTCCTGATGTAATTAATTAACCTGGCTCTTTGAAGAAAATCCAATCCTATCCCCAGGATGCACCGAGTCAAGGTCCAGACCCCAAACGCGAATACCGTCGTCAAACAAACCTAGGCGCTTTGAAACGGTCCCAATGTCAAACGCATGCGTCTTAGAGTCGTATTCAATGGCTAGGGTCACAGAGTCAAGGACGTTATCATCGAACAACGACTTGCAAGGACGCTCCTCTTCGATCCAGTCGTCGAAAGTTTCTAGCTCCTTGTTGTCCTCCTCTGATGCATCTGAGCTCCTGGAGATGTCGTCCTCTTCGTAGGTGGCAGAGATGGCAGACGCTGGAATGTGAACGCTCATCGAAACGGGAGCAGATGGGGGACCAGTCGCGAAATCATCTTCTCGCTGCGCCACATATGCAAACAAATACCCGGCCCTCGCTTCTTTTTGATGCAACGTTCAGCACAGAGTCTCCATGATGCAACGTCCCGAAGGATCTCAAAGACGGCCACCGGAAGCACATGATCTGCCAAATGCGGGCATCTTTGCAAGGGGACTGCCTATCTCGGACAACCTCCGCCTCCCGCTCCAACCGGCCACCGGCGTTAGCTATCTGATGACGAGACCTCCTTGAGCAAATTCGCGGCATCGTTTGGGCCCGCATATTACATGGAACAATAGAAAGGAGCCTATTATCAAGTGGGATATTGATCAGGGGCACCACGTCCATCCATTGTGCCAGCTCCCAGAATTGGCTTTAAACAAAGTTGTGCGACTGAGCACTTCAAAACCTCTCTCGATGAACCAAAAGTAAGAGCGGAAGTGCCCTCCATTATCTCCCGCCTGCCATAGTCATGTTGTCTCCGGCCTACCTTCTCTTTCAGTTATTCATCATTTCCGGTTCTACTGTCACCGTCGTGCATGCTCATGGATATGTGCATAGTACGTCCGTTATTTTCTCTAATCGTATAGAGGTATCTGATTACTTCATTTCCGACCACTCGTTCAACAGGCATCACTCTCGATGGGGTAACTTATCAAGGAGCAGACCCCTACGGCTCAGCGATCTCAAGTCCAATCCGCCAAGTATCGTCCAATAGCCCAGCCACTCCGGTCTACGGAGACATTAAAGGAGTAGCCATGGCATGTGGTGGGGATGCTCAGGTAGCGTCCATGACCGTACCAATGACCGCTGGTTCGGACGTTAGCATCTTCTGGGGCACAGTGAGTTTGTTCCTTTCCAGAACCTATGACCTTTCTCACCTTCATAAAAAAACCAGTGGCCCCATAATGTTGGCCCCATTATTACCTACCTTGGCAAATGCAATGGTCCTTGCGCCACGACTGACCCGACCAAGATCGACTTTTTCAAGATTCATCAAGTTGACTTCGTACAGGGTACCCATACCTGGGTTCAGTCTCAAACGCTGTACAAAGGCCTTCCTTTCAACTTCACACTACCCGAGGATCTACCTAACGGGGATTTCATTATGCGACATGAGGTTATTGCTCTCCGTGGGTCAACTCTAGGCTGGTCTGTTCCGATAAAGATTAGCTGACGAGCACGCGTCGCATCAGACAATGCTATGAGCCAAGGTGGCGCGGAGATATTCCCTCAGTGCATCCAAGTCACCATCGACTGTGGTGGTGGCAAGATTCCGGCTGCCACGGCCAGGTTCCCTGGAGGATATAGTGCAACAGACCCTGGTATTCTAATTAACGTGCGCCAGCGTCGACACTGTAGGCTGGGCTGTGTACTTATCTCTTTCTCTCTTCGTAGGTCTACGATGACCCAAACAATCTTGTGTACCGATTCCCCGGCCCGGTCCTTGCTCTGGAAGAAGACCCAGAAGAAGATGATATCGACGATCCGCCCACTACCTCGTCGTCGCCATCTGTCACTAGCAGTCTTGCGACAAACACCGCCTCCTCAACCTCGTCTTCGGCGTCGGTATCATCCACCAACTCGCCAGCCCCTTCTGCAACAACAAGTCTTAATTCGTCAACTGCATCCGCGACGTCGACCTCCGGCTCCTTGTCTTCATCGGTTTCTTCGTCGTCGTCGTCGTCCTATTCGCCTTCGACCACATCTGTCGTATCGACCACAACTTCGACCACAATTTCGACGTCGACGTCGACTACGTCTTCTACAGATTCTGCTTCGCTTCCAACGACTTCGACTTCCGATGCTTTGACTACGTCCCAGGTGACCCCAACAACGACCAGAAGGACAAGGACAAGGCGGCCGACAACGACAACCTCGCCGCCAGCGAGTACTTCGTCCAGTTCTAGTTCAACCAAGAGCTCAACCACATCGACTACATCTTCTTCAGAACCTACCGAGAGCGTTTCCATGGATCTCCGTATGTTGCTCGCTTCATATTACGAGGATTCTTGGCGATTAACGGTATTTCTTGTGCCCGAACCAGAAAACGGACGGTAAGCGATTGCCTTGAATCACAAGTACCAAAGTATCGTTGCTGGCACGTCGTGCACTAGTAAGTCCCGTTAGTCGCATTCGTTTCTTGTCGCTTGGCCAAACCATTCGCTTCTCTATGAACTAGACTACGATATTGGCTGCATTGGAGACGCATTCGCTCAATGTGTCTGGGGAACGTGGGTTGCAACGAAGTGCCCAGTTGGCACGGTCTGCGCGGCGCTCCCCAACGTCGGTGCCCCTGGAACTGTGAGTGCTGATGGTTCGAAGTTTGTTCATCATCGGAATCGATAATTCCTCTCCGCAGAGCATTGCATGCACGACACCCGCGGACCGGGACATGCGTATCGCGATCACAGGGGCCACCCTCAAGATGAAGCGGCACCGCAGGCACGACCGCATCGGCTCTAGGCGTCATTAGTCCTCGAGTGGTGTGCTTTTAGTAGTATAATCTCTATCTCAAACCCCTGATACTCCTTTAGCATGTGATGAGAGGTAGAGAAATGATCATTGTTCTGGGAATTTGGCTATTAAGTACTTGAAGTGCGTGCGGACTGAACGCGAAGAATTACGTGAAGATGAACAGGAAACATGGAGCAGGTCGAGAAAGCAGATGGAAGAAACGAGAGTGTCGAAGATAGGCGGTATATATGGTACCTTTTTGATGGATGTACCACGTTACTCGTCTAGAAAATGTCGCGGTTGGACTGCTTCTTATCAGACAGAGCGCGGTTCATGAAGTTCTCGATTTCCAACTTGTGTTGAGACTGAAAGAATGGATCAATATCAGCCGATGCATCCATAACTTGGTGCCGCAGGCTCATACCTTGCTACCCGTAGCCACCGAGCTGTAAGGAGGACGTCCAGCATAGTTGGGGAACTTGTCTTGGTGGTGTTGGGTCTTGCTGCCGGCAGTCATAATGCGAGACCCAACATAAGTCCAAGCACCGGCGTTGAGAGGCTCCTCCTGGCACCATGTGAGTTCGGCGTTAGGATACTTGTCGAGATGAGGCGTGATCTAGGATCATAATGGCCCGGTCAGGAGATTGTGCAATTTTTAGCAAACCGAGGAACTTACCAAATCATAGGGGAATGGAGAGATCTGTTCAAGACGACTGATGGCGATATCCTTGATGCCACGAGCATCACGTTCCTTGACAAGTTGATAATAGACTTGACCAGTGCAAAGAATGTGGCGACGGATCTGCTCAGGCTCAACGAGGCCTTCTCCGGATTCGGGAATGTATCGCTGGAACGAGGTCTCTCCAGCCATTTCGTTGAGGTCTGAGCGAGCTTCAGGGGCGCGGAGGAGCGACTTCGAGAAGAAGACGATAAGCTACGCGGGAAGAAAATGCCCGTTAGCCAGGTGTAGTTATAGACGGTCGAAGAAATCCTCTTACCGGCTTCCGGAACTCACGGAGCACTTGACGACGCAAGATATGGAAGTAGTTGGCAGGGGTTCTGACATGATGTTAAGGTTAATAAGAGGGGGTACAGGTTGCAAGCTCGAGATAACTCACGAAGGATAGACGATCTGCATGTTGCAGTCTTGATGTTGGCGCGCCAATTTCTCTTCCGAGGGGTAGATGTGTGGATGGTCGTCGCACAGCTGCAAGAAGCGCTCCATGCGTCCACTAGAGTGCTCCGGTCCTTGTCCGTCATAACCGTGCGGCAAGCTCATGACCAACCCGGTCCTCTGCAACCATTTCCTCTCCCCAGAGGCGATGAATTGGTCAATGATACACTGGGCGTTGTTGGCGAAGTCACCGAACTGAGCTTCCCACATGGTCAACGAATCAGGGGAGACCAGTGAGTAACCGAGCTCGAAGCCGAGAGTACCGAATTCGGAAAGGTGGGAGTTGCAGACGACGAACTTGGCTTGGTCATTGCCAAGGTTGTTGAGGGGGATGTATTGTTTTTCGGTCTCTTGGTCGTTGAGAACAGCGTGGCGCTGAGAGAAGGTACCACGCTCGACATCCTGTCCGGAAACACGGACATGCACACCCTGCATGACAAGAGAACCGAAGGCAAGAGCTTCAGCGGTGGCCCAATCGACGCCGGAGCCCTCTTGCACGGTCTTTCCACGGGTGTTCAAGATACGAGCAAGGTTTCGGTGGACGTTGAAACCCTGGGGGTAGGTGGAGATCGTCTGGCCGATCTTTTTGAGGACGTCCTCCGATACTCCGGTTGGGTTGTGTGGAAGGATCTGCTCTGCCAGTTCTCTCGGACTGGGGAAGCCTTCCCAAGCGCTGGACAGCCATTCGCGGGCAGTTGGGTGATAGTCTTTGGCGGCGTTGGCGGCATTTTCTAACATCCCTTGGACCCACTTGCGGTGCTCGTCGACATCCTCCTTCGAGAAGGTACCCTCCTTAATCAAAGCTTCAGTGTACTTGGTCAAAGGAGTGGGTTGCTTCTCAATGGCCTTGTACATTTTTGGCTGCGTGAAGCTGGGTTGGTCCGTCTCGTTATGGCCGTAGCGACGGTAGCAAACAATGTCGACGACGACATCCTTCTTCCACTTAGCGCGCCAATCAGCGGCAAGCTGGCAAACGAAGGTGACGGCTTCGGGATCATCTCCGTTAACGTGGAAGATTGGTGCGTCGATAGATTTGGCGATGTCAGAACAGTAGGCCGTGGACCGAGAGAATCTTGGATTGGTCGTAAACCCGATTTGGTTATTAACGATAAGATGGATGGTTCCTCCAATGCCGTAGTGAGGGAGATTGTGCATGCCAGTGGTTTCGTACACGACACCTTGGCCAGCGAAGGCGGCGTCACCGTGTAAGAGAACAGCCATCGATCCGGTGTGGCTTTGCTCGTCACCGTCGAAGTGCTGGATGGCTCGAACTTTTCCAACGACGACAGGGTCTTCGGCTTCCAAGTGCGAAGGATTGGCAACAAGGGATAACGAAACCTTCTTGCCAGATGGCGTCGGGCGGATGTAATTGGCACCGAGATCTAAGGATTCAGGCTTAGCAGGCTTACGCGTTTAGGACGGTATTGCCACATACGGTACTTGACATCTCCTCCACCCTGCGCATCTACATCCTTGCCAGCAAATTCATTGAGAATGGCCTCAATCGGTTTGCGAACGACGTTGGCGAGAACGTTCAAGCGACCACGGTGGGGCATGCCCATGACGATAGACTTGACGCCATGCTCGACCGAGCGGTCAATAAGAGCCTTCATGCCGGGAATCAAAGATTCGCATCCTTCGAGACCGAAACGCTTCTCGTTGGGGTGCTTGCTGGCGACGAACTTCTCGAAAAGCTCCGACCACATAAGACGGTCGAGAATCATCCGCTTCTCCTCAACAGCGTAGTTCATGGATTTCGGGATTTCTACGCGTTCTCGGATCCAGTCGCACTGATCCTTGTCCGGAATGTGGATATACTCGATACCAACGTGACCGCCTGCGTTGGATCATTAGCTCACGACTAAACTCGAGATACGGGCGTTAGGCGTACAATAGATGCTCCTGCAGGTGCCGATGATCTCGCGCAAGGTCATGTCCTTGCGGCCTTCCTTGGCGTAGTGGGGGAGAATACCAGGACCAAGGCGGAAAGTCTTGTCGAGGTCTTTTTCGGTGAAGCCATAATGGCTGAGTTCTAGCTCCGCCGGAGTTCGGCCGTCAAGGTCAGCATCGAGCAGGCCGAGAGGGTCGAGATTGGCGACATGGTGACCACGAACTTGATAGGCACGAACGAGCAGTTGCACCTAAAATGGCAAAACGAGTCGAGAGTCATTACGTCATGCAAAGAGATTAAGAGGGCGAAGAAAGGAGACAGCCATCCCCCAAATGTGGATAGAAACAGTCGCCAGCAGGTCATATTCGTCAGCGTGGCTGGCGACGGGTAACTCTGGTCATGCGGCCTCGGAAGACCCTGAGCACGTTTGTTTGCTGCTCCGAGGGGCTGACATGAAGAGCTCGAGTGGTGCAAATGCTCACCTTCAAGTGGTCGGACAGGTCGGTACCACCGGCGATGTGGAGAGAGGGAGCACCTCCAGCGGCCTCTGGCATATGGAAGGGCGGCGGCTGGAACGCTTGAGAGCTGGGAATTCCCTTGTCAAGAGCAGAAAAGTAGGCATCCCATGAAGCATGGACCGAGGAAGAGTCTTCCTTCCATCGCCTGTACATCTCTTCCGCGTAGTAAGCATTCGAACCGTTTGCAAAGATGTCGTTGGGTGATGGGGGGGTGGCTGGAGTAGCGAGGAAGCGCGCATGGCTCGCAAGGGCGGCCCTGGCAGCTCGCTGAGAAATGTGGCGAGCTGCAGCTTTTGGTATTGATTGTAAAGCCTGCATCGTTCCTGCCGATGACAAGAAACCAGATGATGTAGGTTAAGAGAGGATTGGTGGTGGCTTTGAGGTGAGGAGATGGAAATGACAGTCTGTTTCGAAATACGTAGGAGTTCTGGTGATCAGTCTCGCTTTCCCGCGGCTCGATTCTTTCCACGTATCTTCCCGACACCTTCCCCGCCCTCCGTCAGCAGAAAACCGATGTTCTCCCTCTGCAAAACGTCGGCTTCCTCCGGACTACGCGCTACTCGTTATTTTCAAGCATCCAAAGTCGTCTCCGGCGGTGTTCGATATCTCAGGTTCGATGCCGCCGACGCCGAACCGGCCCGTGGCGGTATTCCGCCTCCACTCACCGGAGTCCGAATCGTCGACCTGACCCGCGTTTTGGCGGGTCCTACAGCGACAATGTTATTGGCGGATTTAGGAGCGGACGTTATCAAAGTGGAAGAAGTGTCCCGAGGGGATGATACTCGGTCCTGGAGTCCTCCAGCAGCACCCTTGGCAGACACCGCACCCGCTTCCGCATCCCACTTGCCAGCAGAGTCGGCGTATTTCCTTGCAGTGAACAGGAATAAACGAAGCATTACGGTTAATTTTAAGAAGCCGGAAGGGCTCGAAATCGTTCATGACCTCATTCGGAAAGCAGATGTGCTCGTGGAGAATTTCATTCCGGGGAAGCTCGCAGAGATGGGTCTCGGGTGGGAGGAGTGTCGGGAAATTAACCCCAGGCTGATATACGCGTCAATAACCGGTCCGCACCTTTCTTGTTCGCTAGCCCTCGCGAAACTCGACGTTGACGCCGCTTTGCCTCCGTGCTTTGTCAGGGTACGGTCAAACAGGCCCATACAGAAAAGCTGCTGGATATGACGTTGTGATCGAGGGTAAGTGGTTCTCCATCGTCTGGGTCCATATTCCTGACGTTCTACTTCAAGTAAAGGCGAAGCTGGTCTGATGCACATTACTGGAGAACCTGATCGACCTCCATGCAAAGTCGGAGTCGCGGTGACTGACATATCAACGGGCCTGTATGCCCATGGCAGTATCCTTGCTGCCTTGTTGTCGCGGCAACAAACTGGAAAGGGTGTTTGGATTGATGTCAATCTGTTCGAAACTCAGGTACTGGAGATGTCGCTGATGGCTTGTCCACAAAAATTAACAACTGCAACCCGTGTCTTAGATAGCCGGTCTGGCGAACATCGCTTCGAACTACCTCATTGCAGGAGCAGAAGGCTCACGGCATGGCACGTCACATCCTTCAATCGTTCCGTATCAAGTTTTCCCTTGCAAGGATGGTTTCCTTCTGATCGGAGCGGGGAACGATAAACAAGTGGGCAACCTCTCTTTAAGCCACGGACGACAGACCGAGGAACTCACGACTTTCTTGATATCATATCCCAGTTTAACACGCTCGCAACCAAGATTCTCGAGTGCCCCGGGTTAGCGCAGGACGAGCGCTTTGCTACCAATTCCGCACGGGTAGCCTATCGGAAAACACTTGTACCTATACTAACCGACATTCTCAAGGAGCACGACCGTGACTACTGGCTTGAAAAGTTCAAGGGCCAAGGGTAGGCAGAAGGGGATTGATTGTTGAGCGGAAAGGAGACTGAATGGCCACGGTTGCAGTGTTCCTTTTGGCCCTATCAACAACATCCAAGAGACATTCGAACATCCACAAGCCAAAGCCCGCGGAATTACTGTTGAAGTCGAGGTAAGCCCAGTGTGGCTGTAACTTTCGACCTGCTCTGAGGAGGGGGTGGTACCTGTTTTTACAGCACCCCCGGGCTGGACCCATCAAGCTCGTAGCGCCGGCGGTCTCCTACAATGGCAAGCGGATGCCGGTGAAACGACCTCCGCCATACCTGTCACAGCATACTGACGAGGTGAGGGGCAGGCTGGATAAACCTATATAAAGTTCCTCAACTAATCGCTTGTCCAGGTTTTGAGGAAGGAACTTGGCTACTCCGAAGATAAGATCGCTCTCCTTCGGGAACAGAAGATTATATAGTGCATAGTTCAGGACCAATGGAATACATTCAATCATACGGCACCAGGGTTCCGATCCTTCTCTCCCTTGCCAACCCAGCGACCAACGAGGCGATCGCAACGTCTTGAACACCCACCCCGACACTCTTGAAAACCGTTATAGCGCCGTCGTCAAGCTTGGTTCCCGGGTTTTGGGCAATGAAATTGCCTATATCAAGGATCTTCCCATCGAGTTCATCTTTCTTCTCTCCTCCATCCGTCCATCCTGCCTGGATCAAGTCTCCAGCCTCCTTCCAGCACGCCTCCCTAGAGTCGACCAGGATCATCTCCGCGCGATGCAGCAGTTCTTCGTCAACCTCGCGCATGTCGGGCGTATAGCTTCCGATGAGGTTCAAGTGAGCTCCGGGTTTCACCCAATTAGATGGGAAAAGGGGAAGTTTCGAGGAAGTCGCGGTGCAGATGAGGTCTGCATTCCTCACAGCATCCTCTACCTGTGATTCCTCTGACGAAACTAGCCCTTTTATCCCCTCCTCAATGCGAGAGAACCCGCGTTTGAGATCCTGAACGAGCGTTCTGAGTCTTTCGTTGTCCGATCGATTGATGACAGTGACTTTTTGTATGGAGCTTCCGTACACCTCCGGATGCAGTAAAATCCTCGCGTGAAATGCCACTTGCAACCCAGCTCCGAATAGGACCAGACTCTTTGGCGCCGGCTTGCTGCTTCGGAGGAGGGATGTCGCCAAAGCCGACCCGGCTGCATTGCGCAACGCGGTCAAGGTTCTGGCGTTGACGATGGCCTCCACACACCCGGTTTCGGCGTTGACGACCGCTGTGGTGGCTGGCAACCCTTCTGGTCGCTGACTTCGGTTGGAATGCTTCGGAACTGACACGATCTTTATTGCGGTCCCAGCAGAGAGCCAGTATGATGGCATAAAGAGGATGGTCTGGTGCGGCGTTTGAATTGATGTCCTTTCGGGTGATTGAATTCCGGGCTCTGTTTGGCCCGAAGAGCCGCCATTTGAAAGATCGACGAAGACCTTGGACATGAGATTTATAACTTTGGTGGGGGATATGTCTTCCGTTAGTGATCCGACGTCAGAAGAGGAAAGTATATGAATTGACATGGTGCTGTCTTTCAGCCAAGTCAAGTCAAAAAGAGGTGCAGCTGGATAAACCCAGTTTTGGGTTCGACGGAAGAAGGCTTTGTGAAGAGGCTCTTCATGTTTGGAGCTGCTTGTCAAGGCGGGTTCCGTCCTTCCTATGCCGCCGCCCACCGCTTGCTTCAGACCAGTCGCAAGTAAACATATCTTTGAAAGATAGGAGGAACTTGATGGGACGCTGGTATAAGGCCTGGAATGTGGAGGTGCAGCGAAAGACGGATCAAAACGAGCAGGGGGCGGGCGTTTTTAAGCGTGTATATCTTCCGAGGTCACCAATGCATTAGGTGATAACAGTCTTAATCTATCGTGGCACTTGCTTGGAAGTCGTGCCGCTTATCTGATAAGGAGTTCGTGAGGGAACCCTGAGTTATATATAGGACTTAGGTATGGCCCGCGAACCGTTGAATTCAATAAGTATTCCGTGAAAAACGCCGTCATATTATGATGTACCATTACACTACGAATACACAACAATCCAATCTATCTAGACCGGGGCTACCTGCTCAGCTACTGCAGGCAAGGTTGGTGGGGCATGTTCGATTCCCTTTCCTGGTTCCGCCCCCGCTCCTCCAAGGGATGGCCTAGGTTCTGCGGGCGGAAATAAAGGCGGCGGGCCGCCAGCTAACGCGAGTCGAGCAGCTTCATCTTTACTCTTCAGCTTACCGAGCTTTGATCGGAGACTTTCGATGCGAGGCGCGCGCTTCGTCGATTGATCACCGATACTCAGAGTCTCGGATGGTTCTTCCAATGAGCTAGAAACCGGCGAGGCTATTCTGAGAGAGCTTTTCCTGATAGATGATGAGAGATAACTTACAAGTCGCTCTCTATCTGGTGGTCGAAGTTATCTATATCGATGGCACACTGTTGGAGGGACATCGCATTCTACAGAAACGCCGAACACCGAAATATAAGAACAAAGGACACCTTTGACGCTGCGCCAGGCAGAGGCGAGGCTCACCCTAACCATTCGAGTGACGTTCTTGTCGATCAATTTGATTAGCTCTCTTAGGAACAGGGCAGCCGCTTCTCTCCGTCGTTTTTTCCCCACCCAACCGGGTTGAAGATATTTCCAACTCGGTTCTGTCCATCCGTAGGCAAGGTAAGCCAAGCCGCTCTCCTCGTTATTTTGAATGTCGCGGAGGCGGCCGATTTCCGAGTGTGCTTGTTTTTGGACGAGTTTGGCCAGTTCCTGAGCTTTTACGACAGCTTGTGCCGACGTGAGGATAAAAGACCTCGCGGCAGCAATATCGTCGTGTGCCGGCGAAAAGGCAGAGGAAACGTTGGCTGGAGCCAAGCTTGAAGATTTATCTTGAAGGCGTGGAAACTACCGTGTTGGGAGGGTGGGGGGGGGAGAACCAGGAGGAGGCATGCCTGATTAGTGGTGGGTACGGAACCGGAGGTCACAGTGCGGCTTACCTCGTCAATAATCTTCCCGACTCCATTAGTCCCATTTAATCTAGCTATGTTTGTGTTGAATAAGACATCTTTCCATGTTTCGGCCAACGCATCAGAATTGCTTTCGAGGTCTTCTGGAGCAGCTAAAAGGCCTTAGAATTGCATGACTTTCCCAACAAGGGTTATGAGACTGGACGGTAGACGATTGATTTAACAAGCGAAACATCCGCAGGTCAGGAGGAACTCACTGGGATGCAGCAAACTCCTGTTGCCTCAGGATTCGAAGATCATCCAAACAATTAAAGAAATCCGTTCCAATACTAATCTGCTCTGAAGGATGGGGGTGCCCCAAGCTCTCAAATGTTTCCGTCTCGAAGGCTGCATGTGGGTCCCGTCCGCAACCAAAACCAATCGTTTTGCACCACGTATCGGTGACGGGAATAGCGGCGATCGGGTTCACAATTGCGCCGACTACCTCGGCCGGATTGATCCTGGAAAAAGAATTGAAAACATTGCCGACTCCTTGTGTGATGGGATGCAGAGTCGTCGAGAGAGCTACGGTGGCGATGGCGATGGAGACAAAGACGGAGACAACCATAAGAGCCAGCCAGGGGGGATGGACGGAAAAATACGAGGAGGGGGGGTTGCCTTCTGGGAGGAAGTGGGTGCTGATGGGAATAAGGACTGAGAACAAGAGGAGGAGATGGAGACTGAGAACTCACTCTTCTTATGAGCCGTTGCTCTGGCCTTTCGATTAGAGCCTTTAATTCATCATTTGAAAGAGAATAGAAAGGGAGGGGTTCGTTCAGCCATCGATCATCCATCATCATACGCGCCGCGAATCGTTCTTCCACCGGCAAATTTTGAAAGGTAGAGCACTAATGCTTGCAAAAGAAATAAAACGCCAAAGTAATTGGCCATCTTCCTAGGTAGTAGTAGCGAGCTAGGGGGTTTCCCGAGTAGATGCTGGAGTGGAGTGCTGGATAATGGCGGGCGCCAGGAAGAACAGTTTAGCGGAAAAGATTCGGAGAGCACCCTCTCCAGAGTACGTACCTTACAGAGCACCGTGGTGGCGATGCGGCCCGCTCTGGTGCGTTGGAGGTTAAGACTCGGGGTCGATGGTAGTGGCCTCCCGTGCCCATGCGTCTCATGCGCGGCGTGTCCAATTAATAGCAAACAAGCTGCAACTTCCCTTCCAGTCTTTGCGCCCTCCCTTCTTCATATTCGTTACGAAACCCTGGGTGCGGCATCGCCAGTCACATCAAACCCTAGTCTACAGAGGGGAAGCGCTCGTAAAAGGAGGCAGCAACTACCTGCCGTTGTAGCAGGGATACCAAGCGCTCCAGGACTTGCACCAAGAAGACAAAGCATGATCCCGGCTAGCGACTTGATCAAGGGTACTGATACATCACCCTTTCACTCGGAAGGTGGATTCTGCAGACGCGTCGTGGATGTGGCGAGAAGATACTGGAGATGAACCTGAGTTCAAAGCTCTTTCTTATCCGTCGGGCCTGGTGATATCATTACACTACTAATACACAACAATCCACTCTAATTACCTAGAGGCTCCCTATTCAACCACTGCGGACAAGGTCGGCGGAGCATGTTCGATTCCCTTTCCTTGTTCCGCACCCGCTCCTTCAAGGGATGGCCTAGGTTCTGCGGGCGGCAATGAAGGAGGTGGGGTGCCAGCTAACGCGAGTCGTGCAACTTCATCTTTCCGCTTCAGGTCACCAAGCTTTGATTGGAGACTTTCGATGCGAGGTGCGAGCTTCTTCAATTGCCCATCGATACTCAGTGTCCAGGAGGATTCTTTCAAGGAGCTAGAAACCGGTGATGCCATTCTGAGAGAGTTTTCCTGGTAGATAATGAGAGATAACCTACAAGGCTCGCTCCATCTGGTGGTTGAAGTTATTTGTATTGATCGCACACTGTTGGAGGGACATCGCGTTCTAGAGAAACGCCGAACGCCAAAATATAAGAATTGTGGAGACTCTCGACGCCACGCCACGATGGGGTGAGACTCACTCTAATCATCGGCGTGACGCTTTCGTCAATCACTTTTATCACCTCTCCTAGGAACAGGGCAGCCTCTTCTCTCTGTTGCTTTCTCCCCACCAAACCCGGTTGAACATATTTCCAACTTGGTTCTGTCCATCCGTATGCAAGGTAACCCAACCCGCTCTCCTGGTTATTTTGAATGTTGTGGAGGCGGCTGATTTCTGAGTGGGCTTGTTGGTGGACGAGTTTGGCCAGTTCCTCAGCTCTTTTGACAGCTTGGGCCGACGTGAGAGTAAAGGACGCCGCGGTGTCAAGATCGTCACGTGCTGGCTCAAGACCCGAGGAAACGTCTGCTGGGGTCAAGCTAGAGGATATATCTCGAAAGCGTTGGAACTACCGGGAGGGGGGCAGGAGGGCGGATAGCTGATTAGCCGTGGCTACGGAACAAGAGGTCCCAGTGCGGCCTACCTCGTCAATAATCTTGCCAACTCCATTACTCCCACTCACTCTAGCCGTATTTGCGTTGAATAAGAAGTCCTTCCGTGTTTCGGCCAACTCGTCGATGTTGTTTCTGAGCTCTTCTGCGGCAGCTAAAAGGTGTTCAAATTGCATGACTTTCCCAGCAAGGGTTATGAGACTGGACGGTGGGCAACTAATTTAGCAAGCGAAACGTCCGCAAATCAGAAAGAACTCACTGGGATGTAGCGAACTCCTGTTGTCTCGAGATTCGAAGATCATCCAAACAATCAAAGAAATCCGTTCCGATACTGATCTGCTCGAAAGTATTGGGGCGTTTCAAGCTCCCAAATGTCTCTGTCCTGAAGGCTGCGTGTCGGTCCCGCCCACAACCAATGCCAATTGCTTTGCACCACATATCGGTAACGGGAATAGCGCCAATCGGGTTCACAATTGCGCCAATCACCTCAGCCGGATTGATCCTGGAGAACGCATTGACAACGTTGCCAAGTCCTTGCGTGATGGGATGCAGGGTCGTTGAGAGTGCTACGATGGCGATGGAGGCGAAGCCAACCATGAGAACTAGAGAGCAAGATGGACGGAAAAGTCCGAGGACGGAGAATTGCCTCGTGGGAGGAGGGGCATACTGGGGAACCGGGTGCTGTTGCCGTCGTGGGGGACTTGGAGCATAGTACGCCACAGGTGGTGGCTGGGCAAACGGTAGTGGAGGCAGGAGAGGGTGTTGATACGAATAGGGACCGCGAACAGGAGGAGGAGATGGAGACTGAGACCTCACTCGTCTTCTGAGACGCTGCTTTGGCCTTTTCATGGTTTTCTTTGTTGGAGTAGATGGACCGGGAGAGCCGGGTCGGGGCGAGCGTCTCTGATATGCCACACTTCTTTCTCGAGTGTAGCCACGGCTGGATCCCGCGGTTGCGCGCAGAGAGCCGAATTCCTCATGTGAAAGAGAATAGAAAGGGAGGGGTTCGTCCTGCCATTCATCGTCATATGCGTTATGGGTGGCTATTTCACCAGCAAAAGGTAAGCGGTACTGGACTCATCCTTGTGAAAGAAACGAGCTCACCATAGTAATTGGCCATCTTCTTAGGTATTAGTAGCACAGTAGGGGGTTTCCGAGTCGATGCAATAGTGGAGCGTTGGATAGCGGCCGGCGCTAAGAAGAACAAGTTAACGGAAGAGATTTGGAGAAACCCCCCTCTTCAGAGCACGTACCTTATAGAGTACTGTGGTGGCAATGCGGCCCGCTCTGGTGCGTTGGAGGTGAGGCTCGGGGTCGATGGTGGTGGCTTCCCATGCGTCTCATGTGAGGCGTGTCCAAGCAACGGCAAACAAGCTGTTGAGAGCAACAAGGGCTTTCGCCTCCCTTCCAGTCTTTGCCCCCCTCCCGTGTTCAAATTCATCACGGAAACCTACCTAAGATATGGCAAGTCGCAGTAAATCCAACGCCAACCCCAGTCCACAGAGGAGAAGCGCTCGTAAAAAGGGGCAGCAACTCCCTGCCGTTGTAGCCCTACAAACCGCTCACGGACTTACGCCAAGAAGACAAAGCATCAGCTCCCAAGCCTCTACAGTAGATCGGCATGAATCCCCTATGTCCATGCTGCCTACTCCACCAGTATCACTGCAGGACGAACCGCTCGCGGCAGGGGTACCGAGAACGGTGGGCCAAGTCTGGCTTTGTCCCTACCTTTGGTCTGACGTATCCTTCGCAGAGAAAAGGCCCCCAGGTTCCTCCTTCAAGCGTCGCTCGACGGGCGACTCATGGTCGTCCAAGAGCTGGTTCTCAAAGATCCGACCAATACATAGTTCCTTCGCCTGCCAAAACGAACGAACCCGCAAGACAATGGCCGCCACTGCGCCACTCCCAGACAACAAAGACGCCAGAACCAACAGAGCCCGACACTGATGAAGCCGAAGTCGAAAGGAGCCTGAGCAATGAGCAACTTATCGATGACCTACATTTCTCGGTATCGGAACCCACGCGACTGTCACACCGTCGCTCGTTTGGAACGACTGCACTCCAACTGGTCGGATGGCCCGTTAAAATATTTCTTATCTGCTGGGGAACTGCAGTGATCTTATGGGTGCTACAAGTCGCTTGTCAGTGGGCCTATACTCCCTTCGTTCCAGAGATTCCTTTGCGATACACGGCATGGGTCGTCTCGTCCAGTGCGGAGAGGTTATACCCAGTGGCGCAACCTATCATTCATATTGGTCGAGTGGTTAAATCGGAAATTCAACCTAATACGATAGGGTAAGGGGACGTCTCCAGCCAATCTGTCGCCGGGGTAGATCTGAGTCGCTTTTTTCGATAGTTTGGGCTCTTCCATGGAGACTTTGAAGAAAGGGTCTTCTCAATCCGAGGCTCTTCAGTCTTTGCAAAAGTATATCTCGACTTCGCTCTCCTACCAAAATGAGGTGATAACGATCTCCACCCGAGTGGAGGCCGATTTGGACAACACACATCGGGATGTGAGTCCCATCACGCTGGTTAGATTGAAGTCACAAGGCTGATAATGATTATCCTTTGCGCCAGCTCGCTTCAGCTAAAAAGCTAATCCTTCGCCTCCTACCCCACCGACAAGAGGCTTCTTTACCTCGCAACTTTGAAGCGGAATCACAGCTTCTGGATATTCTTAATCACCTATATACTGAGAAGCTCCCATCCGAGCTTCAACATTTGAATATCCGCCTTTTTGAGCTCACTCAACACTGGAGTCAGGTGCATGGCGCATTAGAGGGGCTCCGGCATTCCGCGACGGCCTTGTCCAGTCGAGACGCCGCCTGGGCAAGGGTGGCTGGAACTGTGACTGGTCTACACGGAAGGATGTCCGGAGTTAACGATGAGTTGATGAAGGCTAGAAGCGCTGTGGAGCACTGGCAGAGGGATCTCGCGCTATTCAAGGTTCGCAGAGCCGGTTTAGAAACCAACCAGCCACCCTACTGACCTCGTCTGAGCAGAATCCGAAGGAAGTATCGTCAAACTACGTAGTCAGCAACTCTACTCTGAGCCGGCTTGTTGTAAGTAGTCCCCGTCCGCTGACAACGACGTTTGCTGGAACTGGACCTCTTTTCATAGGATCGCATGGACGGCTCGCTTGAACAACTTAATGAACTCCGACGCCCATAGCGCGCAACACCTTCCCGGCTCGCTTGAGTATTCATCCACCCAAACACCGTACATTCCACTGATATCATTATTGAGCTCCGCATTCTGTTTTGTTCGGTACCGGCCTTTCCCTTAGATGTGACGTGACGCCTTAACTGTACTATATCTCCAAGAACGATTTGTCAACATTATGTCTCCCAGTAGATCGCCTCGGCGTTTCGCAACCATCTAAACGGAAGGCGAGCCCTTGGACAGCTTCACCGGGACCAGAGAGACCCCGCTGAAGTATGGCCAGCTCGCTTGTCGTCGCGATGTTGCGTGCTAGCCTCCAGGGCCCGAGCGGTCCTTCTAACGCCCATGTATGACTTTCTCGTCTCGTTAAATGCCTCAATCACCAGGCTCTTCGTCCATATGCGTCTTAATATCTCTATGGGACAACTTGACAAATACTGGAGGGCCGCTTCTTGGGCGCTTCCGACTTGGACTCTCGAACCTTCCACATCTGGCCACGTTGGCCACACGTGCAGGAGGACAGAACGTTTTCAGTGTGGATAGAATCCGGTCGGTTATCTTTCTGTGCTAATCGCTCGTTGAAACTGGATATCCTACAACGACGCGAGTAGGGTCAGCTTCCATTACACCCATAATCGTCGGTGGGGCGTTCCATATCGCCAAAGCTAGACAATCCTTGCAATGCTATGCTTTTATTTCTCCCCCCGCTCTGCTAGTTTTCTTCTCTTCCGCATCGTAAATTCTCGTTACTGCGCGCTTGGTTCAGTTCGTTACGTGCTCGGAGTCGGCGTCGTTTCGAAACACACCCTATTACGTTGTTTATGCACCTTTCACCACCCTTTCGGATCTAAGAATACTCAAGGTGAGAAGGTTGGAGTATACTGCTTGAGGTTAGCCCGATCTAGGACAGGAGCATGAGCCAGCGGGGATATGGGCCCAGGGCTGAGCACCGAGAGATCTAACTTAGAATTTGTCAGTTCGTTCAGGAGATTGAAACGATTCGACTACTGTGCACTTGTTGCAATGTTGTTCTCGAAAACCCCTGCGGCCCTGCCTCGTTCCACAAGACGGCTTCCCTGACGCTGTGGATAACTTAATCGCTCAAGAAGGAGCACAACTCGCGCCAGAATATTCAATTATTTGAGCTCCGCGTTCAAAGGAGAAGATACAGGGGACGATTCCAACCATTTTGGATCCCCTTTTTTACGCGCATGGATGTCCAAGATTCCCGACAGCAAAACTAAACAGGGACAATATGACACCTGGTCCCGTTCTATTAGACTCAGCCCCTGGAATCAGACAATCGAGAAGACTCACCCTAAAAGACCCCTGCCTCCCCACTTACGGGGAGTAAACCTGAGATCAATCTCTTCTGGTCCGCGTCGAACTCGGACGGTCATCTCGCGCTTTTCGTAGCAACCAGAAATGGATCAGCGGAAGCGCGTAGAAGAATCTTCATAAGATCCTCACGTTTTCTTGGGATGCCACCATTGTGGCTAGTGGCTGAAGAGAACCGCCGCTGAACGAGGAGGCTGTTAGCCCACCGAATGTAAGGAGCAAATCTTCCCGAATGAGACCCTACAGATAAACATGTCAGTGCAAATGCGATACCTCCATCAAATGAGGCTGTTACCGCTTCGTTGGCAGGGCTACCGGGCGCAATGCCATCTACGCGAGCAAATGGTTTGAGGGCTTCTGGCTCCTCGTGGCTGCCCGCCGACGCCTCAGCTGCTGCCGGTTCTGGCTCAGCCGAGTTGAATACGGCTTGTAAAGCAACGGCAATTTCATCCGTGATAGCTTTGAGGTCATTCCTTAGCTCTATTATCCTGGAGTCCCAGTCAATAGTCAATAAATTTCTCTCGGCTGTGAGAGTCTTTCCAAAACCCCTGACCGGACCCGAGCGTGTCGAACCGTGTACACATCAATGTCACCCCGAGGAAAACCTTCATTATCGACCAATTCGGTGGTCATTGTGGAACTATTTGCATCCAACATCGCTTGTTGTTCCTTAATCTCCTTCTCGATGGCTTCCTTCTTTGCCACTAGGTTCATCGCTATCTCCCGAGGTGTCGGTTCCGCCTCACCATGAGGCGAGCGAGGAATAGGCCGACCCATCATTTACTGCGGAAAGAAGTTTGGAGCTTTTGGTCGTCTTCGATGTAGGCGAATTTCGCGCAATGCGATGAAAAAGCTGCGAGAGGCGAGTGGTGAGGGTCGCTTCGTCATCTGAGCTGCGGGTCTTGTGATTACTCGAGAAGTGGCCGCTTTTGGCCCCTAAGCCTGCGCCGCCAGTCCGCACCTCAACAGTGACGCACCACTCGTTCACCTGCCATCCTTCCTGCCTGCAACCATGAGCTTTCAAGACATCGAAAGAGGCCTCTCGACTACGCAGTCTCACTCGACGCCAGGACTCCCAACATCGCCTCAAGATGTCGCATTTCGAAACCTTCAGCAGTCGCTTAGCCTGCAGGTGTTCAAGATCAACTCCAACGTGCAAGGGATCCTCAAGCTAGTTGACCAACTTGGAACTCCTCGGGACACAGCTGCCGTTCGGAAGGGCCTGTAGGTTTCCAGCTGTGCTACAAGGTTTTTTTTTTGGCCGACGCTCTGAAGCGCTTTTCCGATCCTTGCGCCCAGACATGACCTCACCGAAAGCACGCGAGACATGGTGAAACGTGGGACCGACGACTTGAAGAAACTGGCCGGCATCCAGGCTTCTCTTGTGAGTCAACCTTACACAGCTGAGGGCCCGCAGCTCGTCGGAGTCGGGCTTGCAACGCATGCCACCATGCGTTATCATTTGGTTCCCACCATTAGCACTGCCAAACTGACGCTCGATGTTTTGTTCGCTCGCATATCCCTTGGCCCTCTCGGTCAAACCGTAATACTCAATCCCGCCCTTTCATAATGAACGAATGTTCTCTGAAACTCTGATCGCGCGTACTCGGATCGGCGGCATTTGCCGTGACCAAAATCGGGTGCCTTCTCTGCGATTCCTTCGGAACTGCGGGGACCTTGTTTCGATCCACTTAGCCACAATACAAGACCCATCTGCAAAAAACTTCGCATGACCTTCAATTATCGCTTGTTGCGTTCCAGCAAGCACAAAAGGCTAGTGCGGAGCGGCAGCGGACTGTAGTCTTGGATACGAAGCATGCGGTGGAAGAGGAGGAAGCCGAAAGAGGGTGAGCATCTTTGGATCGCGAATTAATGCTGTAATCCTCGCGAACTTCCGCTCAAAGCCCTTCCTTTTTTTTCGCCCTTTTCTCCCGTCACATAGCCAAGTCTCGAGCACGCCACGTCAGCAACAACAGCAACAGCAACTGTTGCAACAGTAAGCCAAAGTTTCCGCGTCCCATCGATTCGTTCTCACAGGAGTCTCATCCCCCTCGATGATTTCACCTTCCCTTTATTCTCGTTCTTTAATAGGCAGCTGTCCCCTGCCGATCTTGCCTATCAAGAGTCCCTGATCCATGAGAGAGAACAGGAGATTCGGGAAATCGAAACGGGCATCCATGAACTGAATGAGATTTTCCGGGATCTTGGTACACTTGTGGTGGAACAAGGGAGCATGATTGGTGAGTGGGACTTTTGTTTGTTGCATCGGCTCTTTGCCTCGGTCGGAACTCCCCGAAGCGGCAAAGAGTGGGTGGAAGGGGGCGATTGACCATTGTTTATCCTCGTCCGCCCAGATAACATCGAGAGCAACCTGACCTCTGTCGCGGTCAATACCGCTGGCGCGTCGGAGGAGCTGACGGTCGCTAGCGATTACCAGCGGAAGGCGGGGCGGCGAGCGGCGTGTCTCGGGATTGTCCTCGTCATTGTGACCTGCGTGGTGCTGCTAGCGGTGAGAATTGCTCTGCTCGTGATCGTTCCGTTCCCTTGGTAGTCAAGGCGATTGGGTGGCGAAAAAGTGGGCTTACAATTTTATGATTATCCCCTGGTAGATTCTGTCATGACAATGTGACACCACACCCGGACGTTGTATACCCCCGAGGGCCCACCCCCCTTTTTTTATTATCATTAGTTTCGGCTACTTCTATTATGTTTTATTCGAATTCGCCACTTGAATCTCTGCGAGAAGTGGCTTCGGGTGAAGAGTGGTGAAGCGAGGGCCGTGCTTTTGTTAGCGGAGGGGCTTTTTCATAGCCACAAAGCGTATTTGCAACTGTTTGCTCGACCGGATCTTTGGAGGACTGGAAAACCCCGGAATTGTGAACGGTGGGAAACGGTCTAAACGCCGGTCCATGTCGAAAGCTACTCCCCCCCCCTTCTCCAACCGATCGATGGTTTCTGGAACTGCCTCCTACCAACAACGAACCCCCGACGTTGCTGGAGCGAGGATGAGGAGCCGGAGGGGTCGTGTTCTACGTCCGACCTCTGGCAGTGGTTGGAATGCACGTTTCCGCGGGTGAGTCGCCTCGCATCGTGTCGCAGGCTGTGATGCCATGTCCCCACCAGCCGTGCGCCAGAGTCGGGGTCCGCCCCCAGGGTGTCGCTCCTTCTTCTACTTCCGGTCTACTTCAAAGATCTTTCCCTTCCAATCTCAGGGCCCCCTACGCTAACCAGTGACCGGCGCTTTTTGGCGGACCCCAATCGTCGGGTCTTGAGAAGGAGAAAACAATTCCAGTCTGATTCTCTCATCCCCTCCCCGCCCCCGAATACGTCTATTGCCGCCCGGGCAATCTCCACCCAGAACCAGTGCACGGCTCCAAAGAAATCCAGGAAATAATCATCCCCCCCATTCCGACTAAGCTTGCGCGTTCGCATACATATAAGCATCCCCGCCCCGGCCATGTTGTTTCTTCCGCTACCCAACCCCTCCCCCTCCTTGTCCCAACCACTTCACAGCCAAAGCCACCAGCTACAATATAACCCTTTCGTCTCTCCATATTCTACAGTAACCCCTGCGCCTACCGCTACTACTTCGCTTACCAGCGCCCTCGTTCCCTCTCACCCTCCAAACACTTTCTTTACCCCCGCCTTTATGGATACCGGCCCGACACTCGCTAATCAGGCCGCCACAACCAATAACACCACGGCCGCATCCCCTTCCACATCAAATGCCTCTATCCTCTCCGCCACAGTCGTGAGTGCCCAACCTCAACCACAGCTCAAGAAGAAGTCGGGCAGAGGTCCAGGCAAGAAGGACCTCAAAGACAAGCCTGCTGTTTCTGTAAGGTACGCAGCACACTCGCGTCGCATCGCGTTGCCGGGTCAAGCGAAAGCGACGAATGGATTTTACCCAAGACTGTTTTCATTTCAGATGGGATGATGGGGATTTAACGGATCGCTTAATCGCAGCTGTGGAGAACAATGACCGGTGGTTAGGCGTATTTGCGCAGTCATCCAATGACCCCAATGCTGCGCGTACCGCTGCACCCGTTGCGAAACGTGACCTTCAGCGTGAAATTGCTCGGTATCTGTTTGGGAAGGATCCGCGTTACGATTTGGACGACCGAAAGGTTCTCGAAAGCCTTGCAGTCAGGTAAGCTTCCGTGTTCCATCGACGCGTCCTGGACTTGTGCTAAGTGCCTCACCCCCCCCCCCCTATCTCACTCATCTCGGCCACAGTGTGAAGAACAAGTTGTTCAAGTGAGTAGTGCTGCTTTCCGTTGTTCACTAGCTAGGCTCTTGCATCTGGTCCTGACCCTTCCATCGACAGGATTACAACCTTGTACACAGAATGCAAGCAAGAACTAGGGCAACTCAGTACGCTGAAGGATGAGCGAGAACTTCTTCCAGGCTCCGACGCCGCCGCGACATGGGGTACGTGTTCCTCCTTGTTCTGTCTTCGCGCTTCGACCGAGCCTCACTAACTCGCGCCCACCCTCGCCCACGCTTCCACAGCTCGCGTCAAGGAAAAGTTCCCGCAATTCACTCGGATCCGAGAGTTGATGAGCAGGGTTACCACTCCTGGCTCGACACCTCGCGCAAGCGGTCCAGACGCGTCGGCCTCACCCCCCCATGTCCGTCGCTCTCCAGTGTCTTCGGTTCTCCGTCAACGAGATACCAACATTGCTCCACTCACAAATGGACAGGTTCCACACATCACCACGAGCAGCATGAAAGGAGCAGTCGACTTCCCTCGAGAGGTAAGTTCCCTTCACCCCCCATGAGGTAAATATGTCGTAACTGACGCGTCCACCTCCTCCTCCTCGGCCTTGCCTTTTCCTATCCACCAATCAGGCTTCCTACCCAGCGCAGTATGCGTCAGCCCCGGCGGCCATATCCATATCCACAATACCCTCCCCCACCTATTCCATCTCGAATCCGACCATGCCCCTATCAGCTGGATACCCACCAAGGCATTCTGGTCAACGTAGGATGACCTCATCTTCTACGGCTCCGCCTAATTCATCCCGTCCATCCACGGCTCAGTCTCAGACGACCTCGGTCGCTCGCCAACACTCCCCTCAACACTTCACTACAGTCCATGGTGCCGCACCCTCATCCGCGACCCGCAGGCCTACCCCATATACCCGCCCATCCCTTCCTGCAACGACCATGAACGAGATGCAAGCCCAACTTCAGACCGCTTTGGACATCGTGCCCGAGCTCGATGACCCGCGTGACCCTTCTCCACCATTGTCCGCCACCATTCAGCATATCGTCACAGTCCTCACCGAGAGGAAGGAACGTGAACGATCACGGGCCCACGAAATAGAGGTCCTCCGCATGAAGCGTGAAGAGGCGGACAAGGTTCGCTGGCATCAGGTGAGTTCGCCCCTCTGCAGCTGCTATGTACAGCTCCCGGTTTCTAACTATGCTTTCGCCTATAGCGTGAAATGATGAGGCTCAAGATTCAACTCCTTCGTGCTGAGCGAACTGCATCCACGCCTCAGGCAGCTACGCCTGGCGCTGGCCCCTCACAGCTTGGCGGTGTAGAGGAAGACCTCGCCATCGCCGCGGGCCTTGGTGATGACATGAGCATGGAGGGTGATGGCGAAGGAGAGTTGGACGAAGACTTGTACGACCCCGAGCCCGGGGCACGACCTCAGCCTCTCTCGCATCACGGAGCGGGCAGCACGCGGTAACGCAACATTCGAACGGTCCACGCTACAATTCTTGAATTGCATAAGTATAACGATTCAGGTTGGCACATTCACATTTATCATCTTGTCATATTTAATATCTACTGGCCTCGGTTTATCTAACGATACCCCTTCCCAGTCTATAATTACTATATACGGCCTAGGAATCTCTCGTTTCTGTTTCTACTTCCCTTCTCGTCTGTCTCTCTCTGGCTCACGGTTCGTTCCTTTGTTTTGTTGTTTTCCTATTATCTATACCTGCAGACCATCTACGGCTGCTGTTATTTAGCGCGTTTTACGCTGTGATGTCACCACCCCTCTTTCATAACCCACTATTTCCAATGATCACGATGTTCTGTTTCATTTATTCGAACACATGCTATGTCTAATACAGAATACCATGCGTTTTAAGTATAACCCGCGAGCCAGACCAAATGGAGTGCATTTCGCCCTACGCACCGCGTCATTTTCATGCTCAAACCGGAGAAGAAGCCCGAACCTGAAACGTCTCCAGATCTCTTCTTTGCTTCTTTCTGAGGGTCTTTTGGCTGACAGGGTAGGAGAAGCACATAATGAAAGACTTGTCGAATTCTTCATCGAAGACGCTTGCAGACATGATACTCTCCGTCTATCTGGTTTTGGTTAGGAAAGGACCCCATCGTGAGATCCTGTAGGGATAGAAAATAGCTTAAAAGAATCACGATGAGGAGTGCACAGTACTATAAACAGACCAGAGAAGTTGGGGGGACCCTTTTCCAACCGTGGTTTGCGGCGGAGGGTGATCGAACCCTGGCCCGGAGCCCTATGAGGAAACCCGCAGATAGGTTTTGGCGCCGTGCTTTGAAATCCTCCGGCAAAGTAGCGCTGAGGCTCGATAATTTGAGTTAACTTGCTTGCACCGGTGATCCTAGATAGGCAGCTACACGTAGGAAGCCTGGACTCGACACGTATTCTGCTCAGAGCATGTTAATCTCCTCTCAGAGTGTACTCAAAATGCCGTCAACACACAGCAATGTGCCATATACATGGAAATTTCCCTAAGAAGCGGAACGGGTAACTCGGGTGGTGCTAGAGGGTTTCAACTGAAAAAGGGAACGTACACTAAGTGTAAACTTGGGACCTAAATCTCTCAACGGGGTCGCGATCTAGATGGGGCTGTGTTGTTACGGTGGAGGTATTTGGGGTGGGGTAGAACCGGCATCGCAGTCGCCGCTAGTCTCTTGGGGGGGCGGGGTAAGCTTTGTTGCTCTCCTTCGGCGCTTCGGTGATCAACACTCGGTGCTCTTAGGCGGCATTCCCCGCTACGGGTCGAAGCACCGAACCCGGGTGCGTCACAGAAGATCGGGGAACTGAACCCGCCTTTCTGTTGCGCGGCAAAAGCCTGCAGATCTCGATGCGCGACATCCTGGTCGTCGACAAACCTAAGAAGTGCGACCCTAACCCAAGGCTGCCGCGAAGTCGAACCAGCGCTGTTCGGGATTCTCATGGTAAGGATACAAAAGCAGAAATTACTTTATACCTCGATCCTGTGCGTATACCGTCGGGAAGTAGCCGCCACAGGTGAAAAGCTATCGCCGGAGAGGGTCTCGGGGACGGCCTTTCGGAGATTGGACGGCGATGATGACAAGCCTCCCTGAGGCTTGGTTACATCACTCCTCATCACCTCTCGATCTGTGCTTCATCCACCAAGAAGTCCTTCCTAGTCACCGTCTCCATGGATTTCTTCAAGAAAGCTGCTGCTAATGCTGCTAACATGTACGACGACGTTCGCGAGCAACAGCGCCAACAACAGCAGCAGAGGCAGCAGCAACAACCTCACGATCAGCCCAATCTCCCGGCTCAAGTCGAAAACATCGGAAATAGGGTACAGCAGCAGCAACAGCAGCAGCAGCAACAGCAGCCAGGACAGCAACAGCAGCCAGGACAAGACAACTATGATCAGGACGGTCCTGGGCCGGAAATCCGCCTTCCTCCCCAGGTTGTCGGAATGCTGAACAATTATGTCGATAGTAAGTACTCACTAACTTCTAGCGCAAAGCTCCCCAAACTAATGACGCATCATTCCATCAGCGTTCCAACCCGGCATCCAGCAGGGTGTAGAGACGGAAATCGCGGAATTCACGCAAGCTACCATCGGTGCGCTTGAGCAGCATGTCAAGCAATGCATCAAGGGCATTTTCGGTGGAAAAGACGAGGAGTTCCAGTCCAACAAGAACATTCAGGAGTTCAGAGCCGTTCGTGAAAACAACCAGCAAGGAGCCAACCTTCCCCAGTACAACTACCCTTCTCCCGATGTCGTCGCCAGTCGGGAGGGTGGAAAACTTCCCGAATACGGATCTCGTGGTCTCCCCTTCGCCGGCGCCGCTGCCGGAGCCGCCATCACCCAACAGCTCTCCGCTGCTGCAGGTAACAACGACCAAAGTCAGGAACCCCAGCATAACAAGAACATCTTCGCGAATGCCCTCGGCAAAGTCAAAACTTTCGCAAAGGATACTGTGGATGATGTCGGAGACGACTTGAAAGCCGGAATCAAGAACATGGCCAACACCATCGATGACATCACCGATCATCTCGACGACAAGATCGACCAGATCATACCCGACATCAAGGAGAAGATCAGGAAGGTCTTGCAGGACCTGCACCTGGGCCTAGCTGAGAAGCTAACCACAGCAGCCTTGGCCCAAGTGAAACGCTTCCTCGCTGGAAACATCTCTTTGGGCGAGCTAGGAGAGTCTGCACTCGATACCATTGGCGACGTCCTTGGAAATTTCCTTCGCCGAGATGATAAGCAGCCTGGATCTCGAGCCATTTCCTCAAATCCGGAAGGTCAACCCGCCGGTGGCGCCTCGGGACTGCTTTCCGAAAAGCTCTCTTCGGGCCTCACTCGCATCCGACGTAACACTCGCGTCGACTTCCGAAACTTCCTTTCCAAGATCGAAGAGTCCCTCTTCAACAGCTTGCCCGACTTCCTCCGGGAGCCTCTTTCGAAGATTTTCGGTGGGAACCCGTTCGCAGCCAAGGAGGTGATGAAGCAACAGGACGACGACAATGACGGAATCTTTGACGAGATTGGCGATAAAATTCGAGAGATCTTCCAGCGCATCCAAAATGCGATGAGAGATAGGGTGCTGGAGATCGTTGGTGGTGGACACCGGCGGTTGGAAGACAAGGCGTGGGGCAATGTTCAAGACTCGATCGTCAATAAGGTTCGCGAGTATGTCCCTGGAGTTCAAGTGCAGTTGAAGGACTAGTAGATGAGTGACGCATGTAATGACTGTGGCCTTGAAATAATGGATGTGGATGAAAACATCTTCTGTTTGGCGTGTGTCGGAGTTCCTGGCGTGGCGTTCTTCGTGGCCGTTGCCGTTGGCTGGGGGGTTCTTCCTTGCATGATCCGCACTCACATTCCAGCGGCTGCATCAAACACCGAAAAAAATGGCCGTAGAGATACACGAATAGAGTACGACGACGAGCCAGATGAGAAACAAACATCAAAACTTGAGACGTTTCGTGAATATTAATCAAAAGAACCCAACAAAATTCTGATGGTCTGCGACTAGGAAACGCAGTATGGCGTCGGGGATGCGAACAGCCCGCGTCCTTCCCCGGCCGGAGCTCGTTGGATCACAGAGTTGTTGTCCACCCAGAGGGTGATCATCCGAGTTGCGATAGGCGAGGATCGATCTATTGCCACTCGAGCTCGGTAAGTAATGCTCGGCTCTATGGGCCAGGCCCTCGAGTTCTGCGTCATATGTCTCCGCCCGTGCACCGATCTTAAAATAGTGTTCGGTAAAGACTTGGCCCTCAAGATATCAAACGATTCATGAAGCCAACCTAGTGGTCTTGTGGCTACTCTACAAGCGAACCTGTTAGCGGAAGGGTGCGGAGTGCGAGCAGGGGAACGGGTGGTTGCGGGTATCATGCATGTGACCCTCCCTCTAGGCTCTCTTAATCGATACATACTTAGCAGACATGGGGAAACCCTATATAATAGGTTTAAACCATTACAAAATTCTGCCTCTCATCTACAGCAATACATCCCCGCACCGCAACGACATCCATCTTCTTCGCCCGTGTGGACGTCCTCTCAAGGCCAACATGCAAAGCAATACCGCAGCTGAGAATGCGCAATGGATCCCCGAGGGACTTTATGTTCTCATCAACAAGAAGACGAGAACGCTTGTAGATCTTAGTGGTGGTAAATATGAACATGAGTGAGCGCACATCAGAATCATTGATCCTCCAACCGATAAAGGTCATACGGAATCTGGCTCTCCAATCGAGGGATGGTCACGCAAATTCGACGCGCTGATCGACCATCAATTTTGGGTAATCAGTCGAAGCGAATCCGAAGGAAGCTACAGGATTATGAGCTATCGTGCTGGGACCTTTGTGGATCTGGTAGCCCAGTACGAGACATTTTCGCTCGAAATGCATTTGGCACTGATACCAGGACTCTCCCAGAAAAAAGGACCCTAAATCTCCAGTCGCTGCATTTAATTATGTGGGGAGCGGTGCCAGTCGCTTCAATCAGGAATGGAATATTTCAGGTGGAGTTGATGGGTACTATACGTGCGCCTGGTGCTCCCCGCTATCGTGGCGAAGTGTCTAGCTCACCAAGGCCTCCATCCAGAATCGAATGCGTTGGATCACATACGTTCCTCGAAATTCAAGATGGGTAAGACTACGCATGGAACAGCAAAGCACCGTCTGACTACTCTGAACCAACGAATCAGCAACGCAGCGGATAAAACCCACGTTACCTGCTCACCACGGACGGCCGGCGGAGATCATCAGCTTTGGGAACTCGAAAGAGTTAGCCGCACTGCTCAAGAAATCAAAACTATCATCGGGTCATGGAAGCCGGAACTCCTCGAGCGCTTTGTTCAACCATATGGGGATGATGTCCAGTACGTAGGCCGAGGCGGTTTCAATCTCTGTAGATTCTTGAGCTTAGCAAATTCCCCTCCTAGGTACTTAGTCCTCCCCAGCCAGCTCCGAAGCACTATATGGGAAGGGACCAAACTGCTCCGTCAAACGGTACGAAAGGGGACGTTCGATTATGACGATTTTGTGATCAAGGCCAAGGATGCTGTAAAGACTTGGGCACGAGACCGATTCCGGCTTGATGTAAGCATGTCCTGCTCTGCTCCCGAGTCGCATAGCTAATCTATCAGGGTGTTCAGGGGTACTCTGTCCTTTTTGGTGTTATATACGGAGAAGCGTTGGTGGGGGTGAAAGCTTACAATTGGTATCTGTCAGCTGATATGTCGGAACTCGTGTTCTGTGATGCTCAGACGAATACCGAGCATACGGCACTGACACTGGATGGTTTTAAATTCAATCCCACATTTATAGTCTGTTAGGTTGTTGCCTGGTCGATGCTGGGGCACCGCGGCATCCCACCCACCTGTGTAGCAGATAATTAGCTCCCTGCTCAATCTGAAATGTTACCCTTTTTTTGGGGGGGGGGGGGGGAAAGCCACTCGACATCAACGCGACGTTTGTTCTCAAATTTATCACTGCAATTCACTGGATTGAGGAGGCCGAATTCAGCGAATCGCTTGAGGAACTCGAATGAGAAGTTGCATTTTGCCGAAGCACGTTGCTCGGAGCAAGCGTACGCGCAGCCCGCCGTGCACCCCGAGTGTCCTTCTGTCTGACTGAGGCCACTAACTAGAGCTTCGAGGAGCGTTACAACATAATGGAGAATGTCTTGCGTACAGTAAACACGGCTCCGCGATAAGATAACGCTGCGAACCTTCCCACTCACCTCATTTACCAACTCCACCTCACGCGCAACAAATCTGCAAGCCCAGCATGTCACTAAGATGCTCTACTGTATATAGAGTAGGATAAAAGGACGCTACTAAAAGTTCGGCAGGATAAAAGGATGCATACCTCCGATGTTGCTGTCTTTGACCGTGACCTCGACAGCTTTCAAGACTAGCGAGCTTGACGCTTGTATGTACACATCCACCTCGTAAATTCAAAAGGCCGGCACTCCGACTTCAGATCTGGCGCTAGGGTCAAGAGCACCAACTTCAGGAGTGTTGGAGGTGCTCGACCTGCTCGGAGGCTTGACAGGGCCCGGAGAGTGTTTCGAGCGCTTCGAATGGGCGTTTCCAGCCAATCAGCGGGACCCGAGTGGACTCGGTTCCAGTGAGAAGAGAACCTCGCTCCATTCCGAGCACTCTCGAGCACCCCATGAGTACTCTCGAGCCAGTCCCCAAAGTGCTTAATGAAACTTCGATTTCGGGTTCACATCCAGCAAAAAGCAGATTGCGCTGCTCGCGCCCCCTCCCCCGAAGTCGCGCTCGCTCTGGAGCGTAAACCTTGAATCTCGCCCGAGGAACATTCGGACCTCAAGCAAAATCGCTAGCAACCTGACTTCCCCTCCCCTCCTGGCGTTCTCACATCCCAGAATAGCTCCCTAGAACAAGTGCGCAAAAGTCATCGTTGAACGCAAATTTCACCCGAGTTTTGCGCTCTCAGACCCTTTTGCAGTTACTTTCTCCCCACTGGTTACCGCGTGGTTGGCTGAGCAAGTTCTCCATGCTGCATCAAACAACGAAATAACGGCCGTAGAGATACACGAATAGAGTATGGCGACGAGCCAAATGAGAAACAACGATCAAAACTTGAGACGTCTCGTGAATATTAAGCAAAAGAAACGAGAAGAAGCAAAAGTGGGGACAATAATTCGCTGTGCTTTGGGATATGCAGATCAACGAGCCAGGATATTTCAGACGGGTCCTTTCACTATGACCAGAGATAATGCAACAAACAAGTACAGGATAGTAGGACACAATGAGATTACAAGGGGAGAGTAAAGAAATTGGTCCTTACCTTAACCTCGCATGGGGATCTGCTGAGCCTGAGCTTGCATTCCGCCCATGGTGCCCATGGGCATGCCGGCCATGGTCATGCTCATTGCGTTGAGTGATTGAGGAAGGGCACGTTCCTCGAGCTGCTCGTAATAGATGGTAGCATCCTTCTTGACCTTCTCCCAGCGCTCGGGGTCGAAAAAGGTGTACGTCCCTCGTTCGAATGCAGCGTCTTTCTGCAGTGGTGACTGGCCGGTCTCCTTTGTCAGCCACACTCGAGCCTCCTTATGATACCTCCAGTTCCGGTTATACCTGTAGGCGTGACTTGGTTGGCATTTCGGAGCTGGCACGAGAAGTCTGTGATAGACTTACAGCTCCTGGGCAGCTACTTCCTGGAGGGTGTCTCTTGGTGACGAATAGAACATAAAGAACAGGGTCTCATCACTGAAAGAGGCTACCTTCTGTGGACCGGGGGCTGGGGCTTGCACGTTGTAGCATGCAGGAAGATGGAACTCGGGCTCGACTGACTGAGCCGCACTAGAGTCTGACCATGGCGTTATGAACGTTGACGATAGAGCCCTGATCGGAGACAAGGGTAGAACACAGATTAGAAAACGCTAACGATGACGGAGCAGGTACTGCAAGCGAACTAAGACAACAGAGCTCCGAAATGCGCGCAGTGGAACATTGCGACATGAAGAGATGGAACCAAAGAAAGTACTTGGAGAATGCCCAATACAAAACGCCCAGATGCACAAATCTTACTCACCCAAGAGCCGTCAAGTCCAAACCCATTTGGGCCAAGTCCGTCCCTGATCCCAGTAGTTGCGCATCTGGATCCGTTCCTTTTATGCTGGCTAGTAGCCCAAGCAACCCCCATCTATCAGCTGCTGACAGTAATATCTGCTGCGCTGGTGTTTGGGGAAGAGTTGTATGTGAATTCGGGGGTGGAGCACGATTGGAAAGTGGGGGTGGTGGTTGCTGACCGGAAGGTGCTTGACCCTGCCGTGCCATATCCTGCAGTGATTGCTGCTGCGACAACGACGATGCGGTACCAGCCTGACCCTGTTGCTGCGGTGCTGAGAAGGCGCTTTGACCCGCACTATTGAACGATGATGCCGGCGTCGGAAGATTTGGTGGAGCGCCCAGTGCTTGTCCGTTTGGGAAGCTTTGCCCGGACGCCGCCTGCTGTGACCAGGGTATTGAACTTGCAGCATTCAGCTTATTAAAGGCCTAGATAATGGAAGTTTTTTAGTGTTTGGGATGGGATACAGCGGAAAGGTTCGGTGGGCGGATATTTGCCTTACCCGTTTGTCCAAGTCTGATGTCAGACCTTGCAGACCCCTTTGAGCATTTGGACCGGCCATCATCTGGGACTGATTTGCAGTCTGTTGAGACGAAATGATGTTGGCAAGCCCGTTCTGACCAAGTCCCGAAAGAAGGCTCGCCTGAGTCGCAGATTGGGTTCCTAACGGCGGGAAGTCGTCACGACCAAAGTCCCGCTGTCCTTGTGGTTGCTGAGCTTGCGAATTTGCCCCCGTTAGCCCAGTAGATCCCATCCCTTGCCCTGCTTGACTTGCGTATGTCGAGTGAAAACCACCTCCTTGAGCGGATGATGCCCCGCTGGCTGTGCCACTACTTTGAGGCGCGGCTGTTGAGCCCAACGGCGGGAACTCATTCTGGTCTATCACACTCTCGGATGATGTGGTGGATGCGCCAGTCCCTTGTCCCCCTAGATGTAAGCCTGCCTGCTGTTGGGCGTGTTGCTGCTGTTGGTGTTGCTGTTGGAGAAGTGATGTCTGCGATGCTTGCTGCTGCTGGAGGGACGGTAAAGATGTGTTCGGCGAAGGTTGCATGGGTAGATTCATCGCTGATGCAGGATTGAAAAAGCTGCCTGAGCCACCTCTTTGCTGTAGATAAGCGCCTGTCGTTGGAACCATTGGGTGTGCTGTCCGTGACTGCATTGTTGGATATGATTGCTGTTGCATGGCTCCTCTCGGTGGGATTGAGTAACCAGCAGGATATCCAGGTCCACCTGCTCTGCTGTACTGCATCGGCTGCTGTTGACCTAGATGCAGGACAAAAGTCAACCGTCTCATCCTAAAGGGTGAAGGCAAACGAACGGGGTACAAAAGAGCTTGCGTACCTCTATTATTCATAGCGTTCGAGTTGTTTGAATGTCTTGTCTACGAAGTGAGCGTGGTATACGACCTGGTAAGTCATCTTCGGGTATGGAAGACGACGAAGAGCGACGTACTGCGGTATGGGGTTAAACGGAGTGATGGATGGTTGTCGGCTTCAGTCTGGGTCGCGACGTAGACCGCGAACACTCGTCACACGCCACCAGAGAGCTGTCAAACCAAGTCATGCACCCCTTCAACTCACAACAAAGAATTGGATTCTATCTCTTGTACGGAAGAAAATAACAAACTGGAGTCCAGAATATCTAAGACTGCAGCCAGAGAAACTCCGGGCATCGATCTCCGATGACACAGACCTCGGTGAAGGAGGGACGTGGGGATTGAGCGTCCCCCCTTCACCTTCTGCAATCGCACATGCGCAAAGCAGGAGGCAAGCATCGGGAAATGAGCATCTCCGACGTGAAATTCGCGCGCGAAGCCAACAAATCCATTTGTTTCTCCAACGGTCACGAGGCTGACGCCACCTGAGCTGTCAGCTCTGGAACTGCTAAATCTACAGGAAGAGCTTTAACAACCTAGAAGAACCAACCAAGACAATCAGCAGTCCGCCAAAGAGAACTTATATCTGTAAGACTTCACCTTTAACATAATGTCTCGCCCTCCAACGTCCCAACCTCCCATAGCAATCGGTAACATAACGTCCTTGGTGAGTCGATGGACCATTTCCCCTATCCCAAAAAGCTCTCCGACAAACTTCCTCCACCTCAAAATCATCGTCAGAAGCTTCAGGCGTTTCGACAGGAATCGGATGCGGGCGTGCAAAGCCGCAGGGTCAAAGGCAGGCGCTGCAGTTGAATCGAGACCCGGCTGGACAAGGCCGTAAGTCGACGTAACCGCATCCCGAAAGGCCCGCGTAGCCGATTGAAGGAACGCCTAGCCAAGGATGTCATTAGTTTGGCCCAACTCAGCTCCACGAATCAAGCCGACGCACCAGGAATTTCACATCAGTGCGCGGGACGCAAACCTCCAACTGCTCCGCCAGGTCGATTAATCTTCTAACGTGCCTCGCAGAGTATGGGTCTAGCTCTCCACCAGATAGGAGGGCGGTCAACCGGGGGATGACGGCGGTCGAAACCATCGAGTTGACCAGGTCTCCATCAGGACCTAGCGGGGCTTCTTCGTCTTCATCATCCACCTCCATCCCTCCGGACGAATCTCCCTTCGGCCTCGAATATTCGTATAGCCCAGAGTACCACTTAAATGAATCCAAACTTCTTGCAACTTCCTCGTGCAAGGGGTCCCAACCAACCATCTCCAACCTCGCCCAAAACTCCCAGGCACTAACGGCCCCCAATCCACCCCAAGCTCCGGAATAGCTGTCGCCGTAGAGCTTTCTCCATTCGGAAAACTTGCCAGCGACCGCCAGACGCGCATCCTTGAAGTCCTTTAATTGGACATCAGAAAGCAGACCCGAAACACGCTGTCGTAAACCACCAATCGCGGTTTCAAAGTCTTCTGCATCGGCATCGCCGAGGGACGAGTCGGTCGAGTATCCTTCTTCGTTCGAAGACTCCCGAGCGGCATGTCGTCGTTCTCGATCCGCACGGCGAGCTTTCCGAACAGGAGCACGGCGGCCTTGAGACATCGACGGCCTTACTCGCCCTAGCTCGTCCATCTCCGGCTCGTTCGCGTCCTGCGGCTTTTCCGGTAGGTTGAGGAACAAGCAGGCGTCGTCCTCATCATCTTCCGCCCTTCGCTTCGATATCATCCCATAACGCTCAGTCATAAGCGAAATGTGCTCCTCTTCGAGTTTTTCGAGCTGCGGGAACTGTACAGAGGATGTAAGGGAACCTGTCCTAAGAGTGGAGATGAAGCGGCGTACCTTGGTGTCAAGGAAATCAGCAATACTCTCGACCCAGTCCCGCATATCTTTGAACCAAGCACTCTTTGCGTCCGCGGCTTCGACCATCTGGCGCAAGTTTGCTTCCTTTACCTCAAGGGCGTTCCTCTCATCTGCTAAGTTATTGAGAGCCGTTGTGTTTTGAGTATGAGAGGTTGTCAATGCGCTCAAGCTCGCGGCGAGTGAAGCTATGGAAGATCCTAAATTCGGTATTGCTGTTGCAGTTGGTACTATAAGGCACATTGTTAAGTAAGACGATTACTTTTAGACATTTAATTGAAAGCGTACTAACTTGGAGCAGGTTTGTAGACGGCTTTTTCCTAAAATAATGGAGACAACTGCTTAGAGTTGGTCCTTTGAAACGCACTGTCCACTCACAGGTCCTTTCGCCTTTTCTGGGCCTTCGTGACGTCGAATTTGGGTCAGCTCCCATTCTCGGGTTTCTTCGTCATCGTCTTGCTCCCTAAGTCCCAGTGATGGTCAGAAAATAACCATCCCACAGAATAAACCGGACTAACACGTCTTCAATCATTTCGGCCATACCAGCTCGGCGTCGTTTGGCCTCTTCTTTCTTTGCCTTCTTTCCCAGAGCAATTCGTTCCTTCGCCCCGGTGTACTCGGCCAGCTCTGCGGAGAGGGTTGGCCATCAGCATTCCGGACGATATTGGTTGACCGGAGAATAGCCTCACCGTCTTCACCATCGCCCAAATCATCCTCCTCTCGTTCCAACCGACTTTCTCGACCGGGAGTCCCATCATCTTCATCACTGGGACGTTTGGTCAGGGACAGCGAGATGAACTCTTCGGAAGGTGCGGCTGTTGCGTTTGGTGCCCCAATTGCCCGTAGGCGCTCCCTTTTCTTCTTGGCGTCCAAAACTGTAGCACCGCCTGGTATTGTTGCCCCTGATGCAGACTCTATCACGGGGAAGTGTTTGAGCTCAGTCTCTGCGGTGTACAGTTCGTACAATTTGGGATACGCGAATGACACACCCGCAAAGACCTCATCCAGTCCCATAGCCGCCAGCTCATCTGCATTGTAGGCTTCAATGTCCATCGGGGTCTCGCCGCTGTCCTGAGGTGGTCGTGGCCGAGAGGCAGCATTCGCCGCTCGTAGTTCGTTAAGGTAGTCGGCGGTGTAAGATGGAGTGTCGGCGACTGGGAGAGCGGGAGTCGATATATGGGCACTTTACGTTGCCCGTAAACTGAATAAGTATGAGACCAAGTTTAGACACGATGCGGACGCTGCACTCACACATGAGGAGATGCATTCCCAGCCTTCATCTTCAAGCTCAGGGCACTCTTCTTCACCTTAAACGTCTCGCCACTATCCTTGTACCAGGGAGAGACAAGTCAGATGTCAGTCTAAGGTTGTTTGATATCATTGCACACCTCTTCCTCCACGCCAAAGCTCAGCCTGGCTTGTGGTTTAGCTCGAGCCTTTTGTTTAGCCTTGAGCTTCGCGGCCAATGTCATGGGTGAATCCTCAGCTTCTGCTGGAGTGTCGGGAGCTGATTTTGGGGTCTCAGGATCCGGAGATCCAGCATCTCTTATTCGCGTAGGACGTGACTTTTTGCGCTTGAAGAGAGGTGCGTCAGCCTCCATGTCGTCGACGTTGTCTGGTTGGAATTGGGAGAAGAACAAACACGAACAAAAGGGGGGGCGACAGACTCAGAGCGTCACTCGAATAGCGCGAGCGCACTCTCCCTGTCGATGGAGACGTCCTAGGTATACTCAACGAGATTGTTGATCACAACCTCACGCTGTGAAGTGACCAGTCGATGTCAAGGAACGCTCTGCTAGGCTTCAACGGAGAGTGCGCACTCCACCCTCCCGCCTTTGGGCCTTTGCTCTGCCGCTATGCCCCCTTTCTCTTCGTAATTCTCAAGAGGTCACGATATGCCCCTTTTCTCTTCGTAATTCTCAAGAGACTGATGCGGAGCTTCTCTAGTGCACCTAACAATCCGGCCGATAGGCTTGTGAAGAAGTAAGGCTAACAACCATCACTCCCGAGGCTTGGAACTTGGGTTTCGGCTCCACCTCCCGGGAATAGCCTATTTCTGATAGTTTCTTATCATATTTCCGATCATAAACTTATGAATTGCTAAAGTACGTCCTCGAGCCTTGAGAGTGGCAGATGCCCAGTGGCCTCACCTCGAAATGCGGTCCTTCCCGTGACAGTTCGGAAAACCCAGATTTTGCGCTTCGCGACCCCAAGCAATCACACAGAACATCACTGCTAGTATATCTGGGAGCCACGCCCAACCTACATGCTCCATGTGCGTGCTCGGAACCGATGGGCGAAGAAGATCGACCCGATGACGTCGTTGTGGATGTCCCCTCTTCGGAGGCTCGAGGTCATCTAACTCATCTCTCGTCCACCACAATCCATAAATCCCCCGACTCTCCCACCATGAGCAGCAGCAACTTGAGTACTGTTCTTCGCCGTGACTACGATGATGATGACCCTCAAGCTGTGGGGACCTCGGGGCCTTTGCAGTGAGGTGCCTGCACTGACAATTTTGGCCTCCAGGAGCAAATATTCCAATCCATGAAGTCTCTCAGAATCCCAATCGATCAGCTTCAATTCGATGAGCCTAGACAGACCATAGGCAAGGGGGGATTTGGTATCGTCGAACGAGCTGTTTTCAATGCCCCGGATGCGCGCCCTATAATCGTTGCAGTCAAACGCATTCCAGGACGGTCTGTGAGCTTTAACAGACTCAAAAAGGTTAGGCGACCGTAGCCGTTGGACTTCATGGGAGCTCACACTTACGATCAGAGAACCGGACGCGAGATCCTCATATGGTCCAAGCTCTTACACGTCAACATCATTCCATTTCTTGGGTATGAATGGAACGAGGCGGCCGAGGAGGTTTGGCTTGTCTGTCCATGGCAAGCCAAAGGAACCATCCACGACTACCTGAGTACTTCCCTCGCCGGTATTGAACGAAGGATGAAGCTGGTACGCATATGACCTCGATATCCTAGCCGATATTAACCCGGACCACTGGCAGATCATCCACACAGGAGAAGCCCTTGATTACCTGCACAACCTAAATCCTCCCGTATGTCATGGGGACATCAAAGGCGTAGGATCGTTGCTTCGAGTTTTATGATTTCCCAACTTACCGGCTGCACGACAGGCGAACGTCCTTGTCACCGAAACCGAGGATGCGATGCTCACCGACTTTGGACTGTCGCGGATGCTTGACGATAGCCTAGCCAACCTTGAAACTACTAAGCAATTCCAAGGTTCAATTCCGTGGTGTAGTCCTGAACTGTTCGAAGCGGATGAATGCATCCGTAGTCCAGAGAGCGACGTTTGGGCATGGGCATGGCTCGTCTGCGAGGTAGGTGTGTTTGAAAGGTACACTGGATACGATATTGATTCCGCAATCATCCCGGACACAGATTATCACCGGAAAGACGCCCTTTAGCAACGTGTCCAACTCGGCCAAAATAATCTACTATATCATGGAACGCAAATGGACCGCCAGTCCCCCCGACGCGTCTTTCGATGGATTATCCGACTTGTGGAATACGCTTATCTTATGCTGGGCCACTGATCCAGCTTGCCGCGCAAAAATTTTCCGATGCTTAATTGCTATTAAGGCTTTGGTTCGTGATTAATTTCCATTCGATAGTCGAACGGTGGCTCACAGGAAGAACCTAATTCCGGATTCCAGACGCTTCCACAAAACTACGTGGCCCCGGAGCTCTTCACCACTACAAAGATGTCCAGTGAGTTTACTTTGATGTGAGCATTGATGCCTGCGGCGATTTACAAACCTATTTTCACCGAAATCCTTCAAATCGTCCGAATACTAAGGCTCCGTAACGAGAGCTATCCCCTGGACCGAACAATACGATATCGATACAGATGATTCTAACGCATACCTCAAGGCAGGTGACTCCTCGCATCAAGAGCTGGGTGGTCATCTCGCGCCTCCACCAGGACCTCCTGCACCCCCTCAGCCCGCCGTTACTCCGCCGTTAACGGACAGACAAAGCCCCTCCTCTAAAGGAAAGCGACCACCTTCCCCTGGATCAGCAGGCCGTAGATCAGGAGGTGGTGGTCGTGGCAGAGGAGGGAGTCCTAGTCCCAGAGTTCGCAACACTGGTGTGGGTTCTCGGAGTCCAAGCCCCGGGTCACAAGGCATCCGGCCCAATGTTGACTTGCGCGAAACTGGAGCCCCTCGAAACCTTACCTCAATCCTGTCCAAGCACCAATGGAACTCTTTACGACGGTATGATGAGTCCAGTTCGGTCTTCAAAACGTCGCTCATCCCAAACTCTGTGAGTTGTATGGTTCTAATCATCGTCCACATTCAAAACTTATAGGGCCCTTTATAGCAAGTGAGGGCTATTGTTTGTGTTCGAGTGATGTATCGGACCAAGGAAGAGAAATCAGCTGCCAGAGAACGTTTAATGGGGAGGTTAACCCAACATCGGCGAAAGTTGCTGTCTCCAAACATTATGCACTGGGTGGGGTTTGGGTTCATCTCTCCTTGGAATTACGCATGCGTGGTACGATATCAAGAGACCGGATCGGCTCGTCTTCCTGAGTATCTCACAGAGCATCCTTCGGCGGATAAGCTCAACATCGTAGGTAGAAATTCTCTACGAGCTTCCTGAGCCCCTCAACTCTCCCCGATCTTTAACAGGTCAAGCAAATTGCGAATGGTCTAGAGTGCCTTCATTCGAACAATGTTGTACACGGTGACTTGCGCGTGGTACGGCATCAGAGAACCAGTTTGTGTGCTAATATCGTAGGCTAACTCTTCCCATTAATAGAATACCTTTGTGGTTAACGCGGCTGGTACAGTGCAAGTAGCTGGCTTTGATCTCGTGGAACTGCTTGGGATCGCACCAGAAGACCTGTTCACGATTCGAGTTAGCCCATTGGAAATATTGCAAGGTTTTCCCCCGACAAGCGCCTCAGACGTTTACGCTTTTGCGAACGTTGCTCTGGGTAAGTCGTGACCTACCGCATCCGTTTTCACAGAGTTGCCCTCAACCGTCTGCCGCAGAGGTCTTCACGGGAAGCCAACCCTTCATTAAGCTACTGCGCGATGCTACTGTCCTTGGAGCCCTTCACAGCGGAAGTCATTCCAAAGCCGAAAGTTACCCCGACTTTCCCCATAAGGCGGTGATCTGGGAACTTTTTAAACAGTGCTGGGATTCTGATCCTACCAAACGCCCCACTATGGCCCGTGCGATTGAAATGGTACGCTCTCCTGACATTATTGGGACGTTGGTTGGCGTGCTGAGGCGCCCTGTCGCAGCTACCGTAGAGGGACAAAGTCGGAACCCCTGGTCGTCGAGTGCAGGCGGAACTGAATTCTGGATCGAACGACCAGAAAATATCGATTACGAGCGTATCTCTATTCAGAGTCCCTGTAATTGAGTTAGTACACTTATCTGAAGCAAAACAAAATCCACCTGTCAAGTTTGGGCCCGCTGCCTTGACCGCTGACTGCTCGTCCAGCCCGTAATTAGTTAAGATAAGGTTGACATCGTCGTCATATCGCCCTGACATGAGCCATCTTTAAGTAGAAGCGTGATTAGATCTTTAGAATGGGTCGTTTACTGACAACATCGATCCATGCATTAAGTCCTCATGGCCCTGTTATCAGCAGCTAAGAGAAACAAACACGACCTTATTAAATCCATTGAGTTTAAAATCCTATAACGACCTTTGCACCTTCCTTTATCCCCTGCCAAATGCGATGTTGTTGCTACGGGATTCGGTTTGTCCGCCTTTTCAGGGTGCTTTGAATATCATTACCATTGGGACGCGATCGCGCGAGGTGATCAAACAGCTAGACATCGAATCGGAGACAAACCATTATATTCATCATGCTGGAGATATATATAAGCACCAGTGTACTACTGGCTCACTACTTTCACACTTAAACTTTCCATCCCCTCCAAACTTCTAGCTCAAGTTGCTTGATGCTGAAAGCTCCCATGTCTAGTCGAAACGACAACTCCCCCAAGAAAACGAATGCTCATAAGCCCAAAGCACCTTACACGAGACAGTATGAAGAAACGGTCGAATTTGATGCCAAGCTCGGTATCATTCCAATCCTGACGCGATTAGGCGAGGCCAGCAACAAGGAAAACCAAGCCACTCGAGCCAACGAACTGGATGCCCTCATTGGGAGGCTGGAAGACTTCAGAGAAGAACTCAGGTTTTCACTGTTGGATCATGTCCGGGACGTGTTTGAAGCGGCCGTGGACTCTCGGGAGAAGTTACTACGAGTGGCCATCGACGTAGCCGCCAAGTGGATGCCCGTAGTTCGAGCGAGTATCGTCCTCGCGGAGCTCAATCGACCCAAAGGTAAGACGATCGTCTTGTTGCGTCTGATAACATATCTTCTCAAACACTTGTTTGTAGAATTTGGCGACGGACGAAAGGCATTCCAGATCTTTTCTGTCGTCATTCCTGAGATTTTTAAAGTCTACGGAGGGTTCGGCAATGGACCCGAGGCGGATTTCTCCCTGATCAACTATCTAAGCAGAAGTCTTGGGGAAGAACTTATTTACGAGGTCTGGATAACTGTTGCCGAGGCTGCACGCACCGCCAAACTTTCGCCCAAGGAATTGGACGCCATCGAGGAAGAAAGGAAGATCTCGTTCAAGCGCTTCGTTCAAATTACCACCAAACCTTTTGAGCAAGCTGTCTGGAAGGCCAGAGAGGACGGAGGACGGGACGGGGAACTTAGGTGCATCGCGCAAGTATTGGCAGATTTCCTCACTAAAGCATGCCTGAATGGGTCTTACAACGATGGGTACGCATCTGCAGCAGATGATTTGGGATTTGGTCTTGGAATATGGAGCGGGGCCAGGGACGAGCTCGACTCGTGGGTTTGTGAGAGTGATTGACACCGACTCGAGGGGTTCTCTGCGTTCGCCATCCCTGTCCTCTTGGCCAGTGTCCTATTGTCCTATGTAGTCTCAGGAGCTGACATTTGAGCATATTGTCATGTATTTGGGTCAAAGGGATCGAACGGTCCTGTCGAGCAAGCTCCGGCAGTTTGTTAGACCTTGAAGGTGGAGTATCCGCCTGCTAGATGCGTTAGTAGATAAAAGTGAGGAGCGACTCTTGCAAGCTCAGGGTTGTGCAGCGAGTGCGTTGAACATCTGGTATCCTTAGCGAAGAATGCCGGGGTGCTAAATGCGTCATGTAAGGCGCCGCAACGCCGCCTGTTCGATAGAATCAACTGGTGTTCAACCATACCGATTTCCCCTCCCCCCCCCAAAAAAAATTTAAAACAGAAAACACTTCAGATAGCATTTAGGGACGAGAAGTAGGGGCTAGAAACTAAATAACCTAACGAGTAATATCTCAGAGTGACATTCAATCTAAGGGAAATCACGACGACGGGACAACAACTTCCGCCTCTTCCTCATGGTTCATGACTTCCATCAAATCGGTTTGCTGATCGACGTTAAGGGAAGTCGTGACGGCTTGATAGAGTGCAGGGTTGGAAGTTTGGAGGCCTATGGAATTGCAAACGTCAGAATAAAAGCGGGAAATACCAGTTTCGCTAATAGCATACCGGTCAGAGTCTGCTTGAAATATGAGTAAGCATCGACTTCGTCGATAACCGTCTCAACTGAGAAATCCTCAGGGACGGTCTCATCTGAATCGTCACTGCCCGATTCCGAAGGCACGTATTCTCCATCTTCGTCATCGTCACCGGCAATGGCTCCCTCGGCCTGTGTCAATTTGGCGACGCGTTTAGCCTGCTTCGCTCGGAGACGAGCGTGCTGGGAACGACCAAATCAATACCACGTCGAATCATCATAGCAGTAATCGCATACCTCTTCGGCTAACATATCAAGGTATGCAGTCTCTTCATCAAACACGTCTCCGTCCTCGTCATCTATGACGAAGGTCAATCAGTCGAATCGAGATGCGCCAGCAAAAACCTTAGCTTACCGGCCGGAGGGCCAACCACGAGGTCTTCCTCCATGTCTTCCTCGCCAGAATCGTCCTCGTACTCCTCCAGAAGGGCAGCGCGACCTATAGGGCAACCATGAGCCAACGGCAGCGAACACATGAACCACGACTTACGATCTTCTGCTTCTGGTAATTCTTTGAAAATAGCTAGCGCTCCAGCAACGAGACCGCTCCAACCTTCCGTCAATGTTTGGGGAACGGCACTGGTATCCATCTTCATCAATTCGCACAGGGCAAGGATCGACAGTTTTTTGTCGTGCACCCGAGGCAAGCCTTTGGGACTGTTCATTGCGGCGAACCACTTGTCAAAGAATGCTCGAGCTCCTCCTTGGGCCTGTTCAAGTGCCTGAAGGGTCAAAACGGGGTTATAGTAGATGGAGTTGATGATAGTGTCTAGACCGGCAATCTGAAGATTAGGCGATTCGGACTTGGCCATCCTTGTCACTGTGGCGTTAATGATGGTTGGGACAGCCTATCGCTGAAAGTTAATCCGGTGGGTCGCCCGTGAAAGAACTTGAAGCTTACATCGTTGACATGACCCTTGAGGTTTAGAAGCACTGCCTCAACTAGCTTGAAACCATTGATAGCATCGACGTCTCCAAGATGATCGTTGGTCAGGGAAGTGATGAAGATATCGAGGGCCATCCTAATGTACTCGGGAGTCTGGATGAAGGCCTCCTTTCCGAACATCAAGAAGTTGCAAAGTGGCGGAAGCATCTCTGTAAAGAAAGGATGACCCAATTCCTCTATGTCAGTGAAGAAACCTGGATTCTAATCTGCAAACCATACCATCGAGATAGTCGATAGCGGAACCTTTGAACAAGTCGTAGGTGATCTTGTATATGGGCCACATGTTGGGAACAATCTTTCGGCTGCGGAAGGTCAAGTTGTCGACGAATTCCCAAGCTTGGTCGTACAGCTCTGCCAGGGAATGCACGGTCAGACCTGACCGGATTTCGACGACGCTCCGATTGCTTACCGATGACCTGACTATTCAGTGTTGCGGTGACGATCGGGATTATAAGCTCCTGGATCTCGAGGAATCTCGGGTCGACTTCCTCAGTCTCGTCAAAGCATGCTAGAACCTA